>JBBPDC010141953.1:0-24813 GCA_037974485.1 Hemigrammopetersius urotaenia
ACACACACACACACACACACACACACACACACACACACACACACACACACACACACACACACACACACACACAGTTGGTACAGCATAAGAGCACCACCAAGACCATTCTTTTTGTCACGTCTGATTTAAATTTAGTTGAGAAACAGAGAAAGGGCGAGTGTGTGATCTACGTGTCTGGACTGCTACGGTGAGGAATATCTCTTCCACCAGACAGACATGTTCAAATATGTTTTAAACATTATTTTTAAGGGTGATTTTGTGAATGAGTATTTGAGCACTTGTTTAGAAAGACCAACGAGTATTCAAAGCCTGTAATATACTGTTGGAGTCAGCACAAACTAAAACCATAGAACAATGATCTAAACATAAGAAAGAAAGAAAACAAGACTGAAATATGGTCTTTATATCCAATTTGAGTCATAGCAGTGTCTAAAGCTGGTAATCAGTGGAGTTGTTTAGACATCATCACTCCTCCTCAATGTACATTTCATACAAACACAGGATTAGGGCCGCACACATGGAAAAACGCAGATGTACAGAATGCACATTTGTACACACATGGACACAAACACATAGACAAAACTTCTGTAGGCAATGTGTATTCTTGCGTTCAACTTTATTTAGATGTGGGGGAATTCCAAGAAATCTGTACATGACATAGATAATCTGTGTGTGTGTGTGTGTGTGTATGTGTGTGTGTGTGTGTGTGTGTGTGTGTGTGTGTGTGTGTGTAGGGTGTGTGAGTGTTTTGCTCCTTGCTCACATGGCCAAGATTGTTGTGTTCACACTAGGCTTGTCACGATACTGAAATTTCGAACTCGATACCGATACTAAGCATGGTACAAGATACTCTATACTACAGGGTGTCACTGGCTCGGCCAGTGGCCGTTAGGGGTCACTGTTTTTTAGTTTTGTTTGGTTATGGTTTTTGGGACTTTTATTTTGATGTTAATGTCTGTTTAGTTCATGTGTCACGTGTTTTGGCTTTCACCTGTTTTGGTTTGGTTCTTCATTATATTTAGTATTTCAGTTCTGTCTGTGTGGACCACAGACATCGGTCCATCGCCTCATTTCATGTTTATATTCATGTCTGTAGCGGCCCTTGAGCCAGGTTTCATTTTGTTTATGTTTTGTTTTGAATAAAGAGAGCACAATCACGGATGCCTGCCTGCCTTGTGCCTGTTTTCCTGCCTGTGTTCCCCGAGGTAAATCACGGACGCGGGTTCCCCCCGTCGTCCGTGACACAGGGGGAGAAAAACCAAACACAGGAACTTATAATAAAAAATTTAAGTGTGAGTAGACAAACAAAATGCTCCGTTTATTGTCTACTTAAAATTGTACTGTTGTCACGGGAGGGGCAGCTAAGCCCCAACCCAGAGCTACCTGGAAGCACGCAGAAACAAGCAGACAGCCAGGAATCCATGCGTGTACGTTTATTTACAAAACAGACAGGAAACTGAAACGCTATAAATCAGGCGATGGACACATAACGAAAGGCTATCAGAAACAGGCTTAAACACAAGACAGCTGTGAACCAAGGAGCACGTAAACAGAAAACAGCTGATAAACATAAGGCACGTGACACAAGCAAAACGGGCAGACATATCAAAATAAATGAACCTGAACACAAACAGAAAAACGGGGTGAAAACAGCGGCATAATAACGGCCGTTGACCGAACCATGACAACAGCATTTTTAGGTATTTTGAAAAGTGCTTTATAAATTAAATGTATTTAAACCTAGTCAATATAGTACATGTATAGTATATAGTAAAATAGACTAAAGCTAATTTTGCTTTTAGTTAAAACTATTTCAGAATTCAAACAAGATTAGCTTATTATTATATTATTGTTACCTTAAAGACTCAAGAATACTGTACATCCATTCCAGACACAGAAGACTATTAGAATTAGAATTTATGACATTTATTTTGCCAACCAGACATGTTAGAACTTAGAAGTACATGCACATAAATTTAAATAAAAAATAAATAAAATAACATCACTAAAAAGTGCAAATAAAATGAAACTTGAAAAATAAAAAATGGCTTTAATGTTTTAGTATTAGTATGGATTTTGTCGTTACTGCAATTTTGACACCATCATTTTTCTGAAACGCCAATATTTTCTCCCAAGACAAAGGAGATCCTAAACCCCATTTGCAGTCTAACATCCATTTTGACCAAATATGTAGTTACTGTTGGGCAGTACAGTCCAGGTACAGAAAATGAAAGATATAGATCAGATAAAGAGGGGCTAATGAATTTCCTTCTGCAGCAGTAAAGTGAGTTGCTCTTTCATGTAGCCCTGTGCTAATGGAGAATTCTAAAATACTACTGAGTCTGTTCGCATCGGAGCACATGCCCTGCCAAAAAAACAAATGGATTGAACTGGATATTCGATTCAGTAAAGCAAACAGTTAGAAAGAATTACAGTAACTTGCTATAGGCACAGAGTTCTCTCTCTGTTTGTCTGTCTCTCTCTCTCTCTCTTTCTCTTTGTTTCTCACCTTCTCTCTCTCTCTCTCTCTCTCTCTCTCTCTCACACACACACACACACACACACACACACACACAAAATTGATTACACTTCAGTAGGGGTCTTTACTGAAAGAAGACAGCCTACAACTTGCACAACCACCAGGATCTTTTGAGGACAAACATCAAACAACCATGCAAACAAGCTTCATAAACACTAAAGGGTGTGTGTGAGTTGGTGTGTGTGTGGGTGTGTGTGTATGCATGTGAGGGGGTGGTAAAATGAGAGCATGAAAATAAGTCTGATTTGGCTGTTTAAATTAAGTGAGCGTGCAAAGTTGCATAAGCTAACCACCTCATTCAGAGGCAACTATGTGTTTTCAAAAATGTGTGTGGCTAAAAAAAGACAGGGAGTGGAAAATACTGTTGAATGTGGACAATGGAAACTATTGCCCTAATATTAAATCACTGTGTAAGTGAAGGCAGCTGTGAGTTGAATTTGAAGATAACTGACATTTGGAAAAAGATTGAACATTATTACCACAATTCGATTTGATTAGATAACTCCTGAGCATTTCAGAACACATCTGCATTAACAAACTAGTGTCAGCTCCAAAGGTATTGGCACTTTTCATAAAAATTAGCAAAAAGCAATTCATCAGACATTTTTTTAAACATCTTTTCAAAAATACTGGCAAAATATTTAGACCCCTTGTGAGAGCAATAGGGGTCATTTTTTAACCAGTTTTAGGAAAGTTGAGAAAAACTGGACCATTCTTCATCAATGACATACCACCATAAATCAGGCCCCCAAGGATATCAGTTATAATAATATTCAGCTTCCCATTGCTCATAGGTTTACTTTTTTTATGCATTCTCTTTATTCTAAGAGAAACTTGAAATACATACAATACTGCACACACACTACCTGAAACAAGTAACACAGCAGTCCAACAAACTTCAATGTTCTAACCTGTAAGTGTTAATTGCCTGTGTGGCTGCATATGGGATCTTAAATGTGTTTACACACGCACACACACCCCAGCTGAACCAATCAATGGCATGTTGCCAGCAGTAACTCTCCCCCAGTCACATTCTCATAGATGTGCAGGTTATAGCCAGGTCAGCATTTCAAACTGTATCAGGCCTAGCACACACCCTCCATACTAGACCTGGGTTCACATACGCACATACATACAAGCGCACACGTGCATGCACTCGCACACTCGGCTGTCTTTATTTCTACCAGCCTGAAATATTGTTGTCAGGCAGAATATGCTTGAAATGCTACTGTTATTTAACTAGAAAGGCTGGTGTGTATTTGTACATTTGCTCCTTAAGCACGGTAATTAGAAGCTAGCTGTGGGCAAAGTTAATCATCACACGGTGACCTTTCATTGCTGTCACTCAAAGGTTACCACTGCAACAGTCATCCAAATGTTTTGATCATTTTGATTTTTAATAAGATTTTGATCATTAACAAGACTACAAGTGGACATGCACAGTAATATCCATCACTATGATCTGAATGCAGAATGTATCTGTGTGCTATGCCAGTTAAGATTCTGATGAAGAATTGCCTTATTTCTTCTATGAAAAATGCACCTTGGTGGCCGACATGTACATAGGAAGTAACTTTCTACACCAACAGGCAGAAAGCTGTATTCATAGAAAACTGGAAGGATGAGTATCATCAGAGCAATTTCATGAGAGCCTGCTTCCCATTACACCAAAAATGTAATGACTAAATGCTAATAGACACCCAAGAGTGAGCCCTCAACGAACAAGGATAAATGGAATGAAAAGGTATGATTTTAGCTACTCGTGTGAAAATGGGTATGAATGTACTTTATTTAAATAATCAGTGAAAGCTTATTGGTATCTTTCCAAAGGTTTTGGCCAGTAGAACTACAACTGTTAGAGATGATACCCTGGCATGAAAGGCACTTTTAAGAAAGCCTCAAACTGAAAAAAAGTATGTCAGCTGTGTTGAAATATATTAGTTTCTTCTGTTCTGTATGGACTATTAACAGTAATACTTTTACACAAATTCTCTGTAGGAACCCATTCATCATTTCAGACTTTCTGAAGAGGGCCTTCAATCCTCCAACTAACCCAGAACACATTACTGAGTCGCAATTCTCCTCACTACAAATGATCAAGTATCACCTAGCTTGCTTTGCTTTGCTCACTTTCCTTTCTCATCTACTGTCGAACAGACACAGATTAAATATTTTTTTTAGAATTTTCCTCTGATTTGTAATTCATCATGCATGGTCACAAAAAAGGATACAGTGGAGGCACATTTTTGTTCATTAGGATATAATCAACGTTCCTGAACCCTCAAAAAACACAACATGATCCGTATCCGTGAATTTGTAATGTACAGTGTTTGTGCCTATGCTGAGCATGGAGGAATGTTGATCTTTTAATATTTAACATGTAAGTGTCCTGTATCGTTTGCTTCATTTTGAAGATATTTCATATCATTTTATCACGGCAGTCATATTGTCAACAGAAATGCAAAGTAGCTTGTAAGTCTAATTCTAAAAATAAAAAAAAAACCTTGAGGAGTAAAACTAATAAAACATCATAAAGTTACATATTAGTGCTGCAGACTTTTATTCAAACTAATTTCAGTATATTATATCTTTATTGCTGAAAATCTTTTTCTTCTAAACAGACATTTATAGCACACACTGTCTCCGAAAAACTAAGCACATTATGAAAGACCCCAGCCAGCCTGCACTGCCACTTTTCATTTTCCTGCCATCCGGCAGGAGACTCAGGACAATTCACACACGCACAACACGATTCAGAAACAGTTTTTATCCAAGTGCTATAAGACTATACAACACACAGTAACTGTGGTTCTTTCTCTCTGTGCAATAAATCTGTTCTTCATCCTATGTGAAATACTGTAGCACACAACAATTCACACTGCACTGAGACTTTACACTGTACTGACAGTTTACACTGCACTGACACTTAACATTATGCAACTTAGCCTGTGATTAGTAATTGTTGCTGCACTGCTTTGTTTTTTATGTCTCTTAGGGCTAATGTTCTGTCTGTGAAGAGGGTATTCAAGTAAGCATTTCATTGGGCTCTGTACACTGTACTTTGTACATATGACAATAAACTTCAACTTTAACTTTTGGCACCCAGTGTACGGTATATGCACATCCACACAAACCCACAGCTTACACAAATACCCAAGTTAGACACACATACAAGCTAGCAAGCTAGACCATGTTCAAAAAAAGGTCAGAAATACATAAACCGGTTCTTTCTGACAGCCCATTCCCACGATCTCTATGCCAGCTTGTGCAACGTGTCCTGTGCCCTATTTAACCTGGGAATCTCTCTGACAGCCGCCAGTCACACTGGGTCACATAAACCCCCTGAGAAGAGTTAAGAAACCATTTGTGTTTGTAAGGATGAGAGAGGGGTGTGTAATATAGAAAATGGAGACAGAGAGAGAGTGAGAGAGAGACTTCCAGAAGCCTTCTCCAGCCATGACATCACTTTCAAAAGCAAAGGGCTGGCCCTGACCTGACCATTTCACCATCTTCTTTTCGTGTGATGTGTTTTACCAGACTTCATAATAAGCTCTGGGATTTTGCAGCAATGTCCTCAGCACCCCTGGGTGGATGGAAGAGGCCAAGAGACAACAGAACAACAAAGAGAAAGAGTGTGACAGAGCTGTTGGGATAGAGACACAAATAATAAGGCTAAGATAGTCAGGGGTCGGTGCTGTGAATTATCTGGCTGCTCTAAAATTGACTTGGTTAACTAGGTATTTACCGAGCCACGAGTTAGCTTCCACCACAGAGTAAAACACCAAATTAACATTCAAGAACTAGCAAAAACTATGAACGATGGGACTAATCAAGGTGTATACTGTGTTTGAACATGCTGCAGAGAATAGAGCATAGCGGGACAGTTGACAGATAAAAAATACCGTGATTTTATTATCTTCAGCTGCAGGACAGTTGACTCAACAACCACTTTCAGTAAACAGGTTATAGATCATGTGGCTTGTTAGCGGCTGGCATGTTTGGAGTCTGTGTTGTGAGCTGCGGCCAAACTTACTGGAACTGGGATGGCTCACTTGCTGATCTGCAACCAGCCAAGCCGACACTGATCTTGGTGTGAAACACAGCACTGAACACAAAGACGGAGCTCTGCCAGCAACTCGCATCAACAGTCGATTTTCTCAGTTAATTCAGCTTCATACAATGAACTCCTTAACTCAAACCCTAAATATGGCACCACACTTTCAGAACTTGCTTTTATAACAACATAACATAATTTTAGTTTCAGAATAGTTTCCAAATACTTTAAACTAATTACTGAATAATCCTCTGATAATCTTACTGAATAATCTTAAGATTAATAATGCGGCTAGTTTGAGGAGTTTATATTGGCCATGATCAACAGAAGAACTGGGACAAAAAATATTTAAACAGTGTGATTTTTGTCTGTATTTAAAATGTTAGATTGGAATATGAGGAGGAGGAGGAGGAGGAGAAAGAAAAGAAGGAGGAGAAGAAAAAGAAGATATCTTGATTGAAGCTCCCATGCCTATTACATTTTCTGAACAAGCAAAAAGGCAATAGGCCACCTATCCCAATACATTCGCACTCTTAATCATGTACTTATTTGACCCATAATAAGTAAGCCAATGTTAATTCCAGCAGAGTATTTTAAACAGCTGAGTCTTTGTACACTGTCAGATGCTCTCTGACAGCCGTGTTATTCTTATTACTCTTCCTACCCTGCAATCTCCAGGTTTCCCTTAGCAAAAAGTAGTATACTTGAAGTTCATTTTATTAACTATGCTTGAGTATAAGTATAGCAAGTATTTGGACCATGTACTTGTAGTGTACTAGAAAGTTTAATAATTGAATATTTCTTCAGAATAAATTGGAACATCTTTAAGTTTATAAAAGTATACTTTATAAGGTCATTTTAAGTTTACAAAAGTATGCCTTATATACTTTCTTTATACTTATCAGTGTAAGTCAAGTATACTTCACTATACTATTCTTAAGTATATAAGATATAGTATATGAAAAGTATTCTGCCTGAGTTTTAGTATAAAATAAGTATACTTGAATAAACTACTTTTTGCTAAGGGTTATGTTGCTGTGGAGTGTGATTTATGAACATGGAACTTTCCAAGAGTCACCCTAACAAGGCTGGAACGGTGGTTATGTAGACATAATTAAAGAAAACGATATATTAAAGGTTTGTGGCCTATTGGTTAGAGATTTGGCCCATCAGTGAGGTACCCTTGGACAAGGTACTGTCCCCAAACACAGCTCCCCAGGTGGAAGCACACTGCTTCACTTGGTGAATGGGTTAAATACAGAGAAAATAGATCACATTATTCACATGGTGTGCTGTGTTGTGTTCACACGTGACTTTAAGGGGCCACTTTAATTTAGTACCAATAAAACACTGAGTTTTATTATCCAGTCCTAGTTACAGCTATCATCAAACTTAGTTTAGCTGAAGATATATTCAATTCAATTCAATTCAATTCAATTTTATTTATATAGCGCTTTTAACAATGGTCATTGTGTTACTGAAAATCCATCACTGGCAATTCATAACAGAAAAGTAACCAAAATTTGGATCAGACTATGTGATTATCTATTCTTACGAGTACCCCTGCAATAAAGAGGCAGTAAAAAAAAACAACAGAAAGGGCTAACATTTGAATGAGTCACTAAATTCTGGCATGATGGCAAAAATCTTCAAAACAGTGGGCAGAGAGTAATGTTAAGCAAGAGAAAGAGTCAGAGGAAGAGAGCATGTTTCCCATGTGTTCATATGGCCTTTAAGGCATGTGTCTGGCAAACAAAGGACCAATAGACATACTGTCCTTGAGAGAGTGATAAAATCATTGTGACTGGTTTCACATGAAAAAGACAAAAATAGTGCTAGAAAAATACATGAAAACAGGTCAGGATGAATTAAGTCACCCATCAGGAGTGTGTGTGTTTGTGTGTGTGCCCAGAAAAATGTCATAATACACTCAACTCTCAGATCTTCCTGTGTGCCCGACAAGAAACAAGCTGCTTATAAGTCAAATGTGTACGCCAACACACACACTCTCTTCTGAAGAGGATCTATTAGTTGGGGATTGTGGGAAAGAACAGGCAAAACAGGGAGGAGGAAGGAAGGGCTGAGATGGTTGGCAGGGATGTGGAGTCAAAAACACACCAAAACATCCAGACACACACATGGGAGCTCACACACACACACACACACACGGAGGCGTGTGAAAGGAAAACGACTTGCATCTCTTAAGGAAGTGCCTCCGCTCAAAGGATACTGAGGCAAGATACGGAGGGACAGAGGGCCAAACAGAGACACACATTTCATCACACAGGAACTTGAGTGTGCGTGCGCATGTGTGTGCGTTTGGGTGCAAAGTCTGTTTATCTTCATACAAAATAAAATGTCCTGATGTCACAGACAGACCAGAGAAAACCTTCAAAGTTATATATCAGGACGCAAGAAAACAGTCGGTTCTTGAAGTTGATGTATTGGAAGCAGGAAACATGAGTAAGCCTTAGGATTTGAGCGACTGTGACAAAGGCCAAACCATGATGACAGGAAGACTGGGTCAGAGCATCTGCAAAATGGCAGGTCTTGTGTGGCTTTCCCAGTATGTCGTGGTATGTATCTACTCAAATTGGTCCAAGGAACTACCTCCAATGAACTCGGGGAAGGGTCACAATCCACACCACAAAAATTATTCCAGTAACTGACTGTTAAAATTTGGGTGCATCTCTCAAATCTCTTCAAGAAGAATTATGATGTGCTGCATTCAACATGTAAAGAAAGTGTGTGCAATAGTCAAAGTGGAAAATAAACCACACATCATGTGATGATCTTTGTCAGGGTTATTGTGTAACCTCTGAAATGTAGCTTGAAAGCCAAAAGCAACACCAAAATACCCCAGATGCAAAAGCACTGCAAACATTTCTAAAAGATAAAACGAGTTTAAAAGCTTAATCCTGACACACACACATAAACCCAAACCCACACACACACACACACACACACACACACACACAAAGGAAGAACACTTTCTCATAACTCTGTTCCCAGCTCCAGCACCTATTTATTTTACCATTTCTCCTGCCAAGACGTTAATCTGCAATAATGTGTGGTACTTTCTCACAAACATGCACAGATAACACAAATACACACTCACATAAACTTACTGTTAAATTCATTCAAATATTTTCATAACCAAAACAAGAGTAGGCAATTTTGTGGCCATGGGCTACGTAAAATTTGAGAATTTCTTAGATCAATATTTTGTGTTTGGTATGTAAAAATGATGAAAGCTTAATAAGGTGGCAAATTGTGTTGATATTTGCATGGCCTTTTTCTGTAATCTGTTGTTACACTGCCACACACCTTTTTAACCAAGATTTTACCTGACATGAGAGCAATGTTTGGCAATGTAAAGCCTAATATAAAAGCTAGTCGAATATAAAATGTATTTGGCAATGCTCTTACTCCACCCCTAACTGTCCATCTTCCAAGATAACATGAATACACTGAGACACATAAGCTATATAAAACGCAGACACAGTTTATTGTTGAGGCAGATTTCCAGGCGACCTGAAAAGTGTCCACACTCATACTATATTCTTCAGTCTCAGAAGAAGTTATATAAGGTATATGGTCCTTGCCATTGAAAACATGTAAATGTCTTTTGTTCATTGGATCACTGTAACCCTGTAATGCTGGGCTGAGCGTGTGTTTTTGAGCAGCTGTGGTCTCTTACGTGTGTATCTGCAGGCGATGGTAGAGATGCTGGGCTCAGAGTTGGGGATTCTGCTGGACTGCACAGTTCAGGGAATGGGTTGGGGATGGCTGGCAGAGACGCTGGCCGCACCTGCTGCTCCTCCTCCTGCAGACGCCTGTGAAACACACACACATCACACACAGACACAGAGAGAGAAATAAAACCCACTGTTAAAGTTCGCCCTGTTGCATTTTGGTCACTATGATTTGTTTCCCAAGTACAATGAAGGTCAAAACTTGAAAAGCAACTTTCACTAAAATAACCTATAAAAAACAAACAAAAGAGTTCACACTTATATCTAATGGCACTATGGTAACTGACACAGAACTGTGCATTTATTTTAACTTTAAGTTGTGGCTAGAGTGCTGCTATGGTATGCAAGGTGGCTGTTAGGAGTATTACTGGGTGGATGCTTTAGTGTTACAAGTGAACACACCGCAGCACACAGAACAGCATGAAATTGTTATTTGCAATTCATCCATTCGACAAGCAAAGCAGTGGGCAGCCAACCAGCAACACAGCAGGGTGCAGTGTGCTCAAGAGTGCCGCAATGGTGACAATGGCAATCGTAGTTAGTTTGTTAATATGGTAATCCAGGTTGTTCTAGGTGCTGCTAGGAGGTTATCATTTTCCAGGTAGTTGCTATGGTGTTGCTAGATGGCTGTTATTGCTTTATGTTGCTTTATGTTGATAGGTTAATAGGTTGTTGCAAAGCTATTTCTAGGTGGTTGCCATGCAACATTCGACCTTTGTTACAGTGTTGCCAGGCAGTTATTATATTATTTCAAGTAGTTGCTAGGGTGCTGCTATGTGGTTACTATGGTTCTCTGCTGTTTGCTATGGTCCTGGAGGTGATTGTTAAGGTACTTCTAGACTATTTCTATGGTACTCACAGGGCGGGCTGCTAGGCAATTGCTATGGTGTTCTAGGTGTTTGCTATGGTGTACCATGTCCTTATTAAAGTATCTCCTGAATGGCCTCTGGTGGCGTACTCCTTTATTTTGCTCTCAAGTAAAAGGGAGATTTAAAGTGATTTATGATAATGACTACACTTTATAACCACTGCACACCTCAGTGTAGCACTTTGGTACACTACTGAACCAGAGCAGAGAATGAAAGAGAATATAAAAGATTTCATAATGACACCACCTCTCTGTTCTACCTCCCTGTACGCCCTCTAACTCCCTGCAATCTGTCTTCTCTCTTTCTGACACACACACATACACACACACACACACACACACACACACACACACACTCACACACACACTGAGTCCCCCTCAGTTAAATAAAAAATGACATTTCTCAGTTTCTCTCTAATACAGACAGAATATATGAATGAAGCCAGGAGTCCGAAAACTTTCGTTAAGCAGCTCGCGGAAGAGGAATGAGTGCACAAGAGAGCAGGTTCATGAACTCGCATGGTGTTACGCTGAGTTCAGCAGACAGCCTTGTAGGAAAAGGCAGCTCAACCTGCATCTGCACGCTTTGATCTAGATCAATAAGGCTGGGAATAAACGCAGACCCGCTGCGCTGCAGCCAGAGCCGTACAAAGACACTGAGTATTTTTTTTTCTGAAAGAGTGAAGCGTAACGGAGGGGGGTTTGACGCCTGGAGTTCATGGTCGAGTCAGTGAGAAAGAGAGGCACGTGTGTATATGTGTGTGTGGTGTCGGAAACCTTTGCGTGAACCTGTCTCGGGGCTTGTGCGTGTTACACCCCACTGTCAGCAAGAGAGAGAGAGAGATAGCGAGAGAGAGAGAGAAAGTGAGAGAGAGAGAGAAACTGAAAGGTGATGAGCAGAACAGCTCATTATGACAAGCGGCTCAGGAAGGATTTGTGCGAGGGTGCCGGAGCGAGGGAAGGAGGAAAATAGGGGTCTTCAAAAGGTAACCTGTTTATAACCCACCCTGGAGCGCTGAAGCAGCTCAAACTCAATAATACCATAACCTTCCTCGGAGGCTGTGGCGGAATTTCGCTTCCTGAATGCTTTAATTCAGTCAATTAATCTACATGCTATTATTTAATTAACTGATCCATTGACTAATCAACTGATTACACATTCTGCAGATCCAGTCACATTATTCAAAGTTTAATACTTCAGTAATTCAAAGTTTTTTCTGTAGAAATGTGTTATATCATTTACATGTACATTACAGGTTAATATTAATAATGATAATAATTTTTCAAATTTTAATCTTTTACAAGCATAATGCTAATTACCACATACTGAGGATCACCTTCTTGAATTTGTTTATATTTCCTCTCTGTAGGCTGTTGTTAGTTTTCTGATATGAGACTCCCTGCTAAAGAGACTCTGAATCAGGTCTGACAGGCCCAAACAAACTGATAACCTGTTAAGGAGCCAAGAACTACAGCGGTGGCTCCACACTGACTCGATTTTATCAGCCTGTAAATACAAGCAACCATTTTCATGGGACATATCACATTTTCAACATTGGTTTAAGATTTTTTTTATCCTCTAATGTAGGCCTTTACAAGTCAAAGTAACAAAAACAGTTTAACTGTGAAGTGATATACAGAGATTTGCAGTTATTGGTCATGCAAACCTGTATTATGACCGCTTTGGTTCAAAAACAAGAAAAATGTACAAAATATATGGAAAATAACATTATGAGTTTTCGTTTAACATATTAAGCCATCTACTTGCTGTCTTGACGCTCTGGCACAAGTTTTTTAATAGTTATTTCAGCTGTTTATCAGTAGTTTTAGCTGTTTCTGAAAATTGTGAATTCTTACCAACATCACTACAGACTGTTATCAAATCCCTTTTGAAAATGGAAAACCTGGATGCCTCTACACTTTCAGCTGACGCCCTGGTGATCAGGGAGTTGCCCCTGCGATCGGTCATGAATCTGAATCCCAAGACTGTCAGAGGCACCACTGAGGTACCCTTGAGCAAGGTACCACCCCACACACTGCATCACTCCCTGACGACTGCTGCACTTGGTGAATGGGTGAAATGCAGAGAAAGAATTTCATATTGTTCACACTGTGTGCTGTGTGCGGTGTGTTTACGTGTGACTGTAAGGGGCCACATTACACTAATTTACTTCAATAGTTATAGGCTGTCAAATCTCCCATTCACAGACAAGGTCATAGAGCATGTAGTTGTCAAATTAAAAAATACTCACATTTGAACATTTGCTTTCAATCGGGTTTATGTCAACATCAGAGTACTGAAAGAGCTTTCATAAAAGTATTCGATGTCATTAGATTTACATGCGGTACCTGGCACTATTAATCATAAAATACAGCTAGAAAAAAATAGGAAACTGAGTCAGGCTTTCAGGAATAGTACTCAGATGATGGACACAAGCCAGCTTCAGTTTTTTCAAAGTGCTATTGCTAGGAAAAAACAAAAGTTAAAAATTCAAGAAAAGCGAGGTTTATTCTAGGTTTCTGTAGCTTATACTGGCTTTAAATTAGAAGCAGACCTAAATTAAAAGTATGTCTTTGTTTATAAGCCGCTCAACGGTTTGTGTTACGGCGGCAGAGCGGCCACAGGAGGCCGCACTCAGTTTTGTAGTGGGACTTTTATTTTGACGACTGTGTTTGTGCCCTGTCAGCTGTCGTGTGTTTTAGTTTAAGTGATTGGGGTTTGTAATTGGTTCTTGTCTGAGTCCGTTTGTATATTTAAGTGCTGTACTGTTATGTTATAGTTGCTGGTTGTTCCTCACTCTGTGTCTCACTGTCCCTGCTCTTGTGTGTCTTAGTTATAGCTTTGTTTCTGTTAGCCCCTTGTGGCTTTTTGTTGTGTTAGTGTAGTGTCTGTGTCCTTTTAATAAAAACCACCAAATGGAACCTGCTTTGTGCCTCGCCTCACACTCCCTGAGCACAGCCCGACGTGACAGTTTGAGCCTAAATTAATATCTGAAATGTTTGATAAATATCAATCTGGCAGGTCTCTTAGATCAATGAGTTGGTCATTTACTGGTGCCCAGATTTAAAACAAAAAAGGGTAAAATGTAAACACTGTGCTGCCACTGCTGAAACCTCCTCCCCATTCAGATCAGATCAGTTTTAAAAAGAAGCCAGAACCTGTATTTTTTTGCTGAAGGCTAACATTACAGAAAATGGCATTTTATGCTTTTATGATTTGTTTATGATCAGCTCATGTTTTTTTTTATCTCTGTAAAGCATATTGCATGACCTCCATGTATATAAATAAATGTGATGTGCCTTGTTCCTTCATATTTCCTTCATAATGCACTATGTAAACAAGGTGTCAGATACAATAAACAGATGCCTGGTCACCGATTTGGCTTGTTCTGACTCCAATGAAGCCCTGATGACATATTCAATGATATATGACATATACAAATCATATGCATGACTCCTTGAAAGGTTTTCTAGAAAAGTTTAAAAATGTATACCTGTGTGTAGTTGTGTTTGTGTGTGTGTGTGTGTGTGTGTGTGTGTGTGTGTGTGTGCCTGTGTATTACCTAACAGCCAGTATGCGCATAGGTTGAGAACGGTGGATATTCTGAGCAAGGGAGTGGGGGGTCGCAGCTCGACTGCTTTGTGGACGCTGGAGTTGAGGTGCTCTGTTGCCCTGGAGATCATTGCTGTGGCCATTGTGCGGGAGAGGACTAGAGTCAGAGTGCTGGGTTTTGCACATGGAGTAGAGGCTCTCATAGGGCGAGAGAGACGTCATATCATTCACCAAAGCCTCCAGATCTACATCATCATCTGCAGAGAGGGAGGGGGAACGAAAGAGTAAATTATTAATTCTTTCACTACGTGGACAAGTAACCCTTACTTCCTTTCACCCATATATATATATATATATACACACACACACACACACACACACACATATATATATATATATATTGCTTGACCCTTTTGCTTGACAGAAATAAAAACCTGTTTTTCTTCAAGTCCTCCAAATTGATACTAAATAAACATTATCCAAAACTGAAAGTATCTCTGTTGATATTGATTGCTCAGTTTCCCCCTCTCCACAGGTTAAATTAATTTATTAAATAAATTTAATTTATTACTACTTATTACTAATTTATTAATTTATTACTGCATTTACCTGCTTAATGCCCGTGCATGTATTGCAGTGCAGTCTATAGGGGTAATATTACATTCTAGCACATCAGGAGTTCAGTGTAAACTGCACAGTATGAATAGGGGTTTACCTTTACATTTTCTTTAAGGGTAAGGAGTTTAAAATGAAATTAAAGTGTTTTGGGAGCATGTTTTGGGGCATATTTAGGGTTTACGCTATAAAAACAGGCTTTTTTTTTTTATTTGCAGGTGCCCTTGGAACGTAACCCTTGCAAATGTATAAAAATATAAATACTGGGCAATGATTAAAATGTTTAATCACAATGAATTGCATGGTTTTCTGTGATTAATCCTTATTAGTCACATTGTTATGTGCTAAATTAAATAATTAATTCAAAACTAGCGTTTTGTGCACCTTTATTTTAGAAGCACTGCTATATGAACAAAAATGTAATAACTTTTGCTTTGCAAACACTTTAAACAAATAAAGAGTGTCTTAACAGCAGTGTTCCTTTTAACACCGGTTACACCGGTGCTGTTCAAATATTTCTTGTAAATCTCAACTTAAACATCAATGTAATCAAGTCAAATATAAAACCATTCATATTTGCCACTACAGAACATTCATGTTTTATCTAGTTTGTTATATAAAAACAAGTTACCCAGAGCTTGGGGAGCACAACCATTATAGCAACTGCAAAGCTGGACCAACTCCATATGAAAGTCTATTTATCTGAATGCAGTGTTATTAAAGCCTCTTTTGGTGTTAAAGTCAGGCAACCATTACTTTTGTCCATATAATATGGACAAAAGCAACACTGCGAGAACCAGCCGACAAGTACGGTGCTCACGTTAAATTGGTGAAAGCACCAAACTTACAAATAAAAGGATAAAAAAAAAAACATGCATTAACACGCGATATAATAATTGACGGTGTTAAGGCAATAATGTGTTAATGCGAAAATAAAGTGTTATTGAGGTCAGGCACAGATGTTGGAACGAGAGCGCCTGAATTCTAATCTCCGTTCCAGTTTATCCCAAAGGTGTTGGATGGGGTTGAGGTCAGGGCTGTGTGTGGGCCAGCCAAGTTCTTCCACATCTAACTCATCCAGCCATGTCTTTATAGACCTTGCTTTTTTCACCACAGCACAGTCATGCTGGTCCAAAATATTAGAAACATGGTCCTGTCCAAAATGCCTTGGCATTTAGATTAAGTCCCTCACTGAGAGTACCCTGAGGAACAGGTGTGTCCCAAAAGGTTTGTACACACAGTGTATATTAATGTGCTCCTCAGATTAACAATTCAAAAGCTGTGGTCATAATTCACCACTAGGTGTCAGCAGTTAATTGAGTAGGAGACGGAAAAGCTGTCAGTACATGGAATACATTCACTTCAAAAGCTTCTTTCTTTCAGTTCATTATTAATGGAAAGCAACATCTCTTATTTATTCTCTTTATTCCTTTCGACAGCTGACAGCAGTGTTCTGCGGGGTATCTGTCATCTTGCTCCTCAGTTCCCTGCGTCAGTAAAGTTCAACATGATCTTTGTGTAGTGCCAGAAAACTGAATTAATTATGTGCTTCCTACTATTAAGACCTGTGGGGTTCACGCGGGGGTTATCTGCATTTGTGTATTTAATAAACAGATAAACATATAAAAAGAATTCATTTCACTACCGGCCTCTTCAGCTAGAAATTGCTTTTTTTTTAATACATTTTAGTTTATTAAGTAACTGGGCTGATAAGCCACATATCTATAGTGAAAACATACCAATGCTAGTTTGTTGTACATGTTCAAATGGTCACTGAGTGTAGTTGCAAGGTACGTACACCAAATACATAGTGACATTTTGTAGATGCTGGTGTATTATTGATGACGAATTACACAACACCACACATCCAGGGTCAACAGAGACTGGATTTATTATTGGTTTTACTACATCTCTTAGGAAAGACATGCAGTTCACTAATACAGATTAACCATCTTCCTCTCTTCCTCCCTCTTTGATTGCTTTGGAACTCTTGCAGCTCATTGTTCAGTTTTCCAAGTTCTGCCTGTCTGTGTGTGTGTGTGTGTGTGTGTGTGTGTATTGTGATTACAATGTAGGTCACCTCACATACCCCTATTGTTACCTGCAGTGTATGCACAAGTACACACACCCCACAGATTATGAGCTATTAACACAGAGGAGAATTATAGCCGTGTGTGTGTGTGTGTGTGTGTGTGTGTTTGTGTGTAAAAGATAGAGGTAGAGGGATAGAAATAAAGAAAGACAAAAAACAGAGGCAATGACAGAGTACTTGCATATTTATGTATCTGCTTGTGTATGTACCTCAAGGAGGTATGTGCATGTACACCACTAAATCAAGTGCAAGCACACACTGTGACCTGTGCACATGTATGTGCGCCGACACACACACCCACACACACACACAAACACACACTCCCAGCTAACAGCATTGCTCACAGATGTAAAACAGTATGTAAAAGCCAGAAATCCTCACTGTAATTACAAAACCTTGTGACACACACACATGACAGTATACACAAGATTACTCCCAAACCGTAAAAATCTGCAATAAATTGATTAGAGGTAAAGCAATGCTTCATAATACAGCAATGCAAAAAACATCAAAATGGGCCTTGTGGAAAACAAGTATTCTGGTAATAATGATAACTTACACAATTGCATTGTTTAAACATGGCATTCAAATAACCACCACTAATCAAAAACCCACTCCAGCACATAATACACAACAGACCTCTCACTTCCCAGTTCAAGTGTCATTAGCTTATTATACAAAAAAACGTAACAATATTAAATTCTGCTCATTTTTTATAACTGTTTAATATCACATTTAAAGTGTAGCAACGAGAAAAATGTTGATAATATTCATTTAAAATGGATATTTATTCCTTTCAGAGAGCAGTGTATATTAATGTGTCTCTATTTAATGTTTAGCTACAGTAAGTTTGTACTATCGTCTCATAAGGAGGAGGTCCTGGGTTTGATTCCGGATCGGGGTAGCCCATGTCGTTTTTGTGTGGAGTTTGCATGTTGTGCCAGATTGTGAATGCGTTTCTGTAGGGAGATACGTTTCCTCCCACAGTCCAGCGATATACCTATCAGATCAATTGGAGATCTATGTGTGACTGTGTGTACGGACGTGTTCAAGATGGTTTGAAATAAAATGCTGGTTAGGATAAGTGGCTTAGATGAATGGATGGATGGCTGGGTATTTGCATGGCATTCAGTTGCTAAAATGCTTAGATTTCATAATCATGACAGGTGTGATTTTCACCAAGTGACCAAATATGATCATGCGCCAACCTGGATGGTTAGGGGAGCTGCGGCTGGACGACTGCTGGAAGCGAATGAGAGCAGGCGATCCATGAGATGATGTGTGGTCAACATTGTCCTGCAAGAAAAGTGAATCAGTATCAGTATCAGAATCATCATTTACCCACGTCGACAAAAGATTGCCCTCTCAGTAGAGTGTATGTTATGTAAAGTTACATAGTAAAGTTACAAGTTGAAAAGTTACGCAATCTGCAGTTGAAAAATAAATGTGAACTACACTGGATTATTGTGCAGATGTGCACAGAGTTGCATTAGAATGCTGTTCTATTGATTTTATGAATGTTACTGAAAGCACAGCTCAAATCTAATGGAAAAATGTTTTGTACTTACACCACACACACAAACAAACACATACACACACACACCCACACAAGCACCCCAACAAACACACACACACTCACACACACACTGAACTCAAACATTTGCATAAGCTTAGACAAAAGAAAGGTAGATGCCACTGAAAAGTAAATAAAATAAATAACACACTCACACAAAACAGCTCTTAAACATTTTCTAATGTAAAACAGCCCCACGAATCCAAAAACTGGAGAAAGCTCAGCTGAAAAAAATGAAAAATGTATCAAGCCACATTTTCAATTTCCAGTTTTCTAGGAAACCCAAGAACATGGGAAGCAGTTTCCAGGAACTGGTTTCTGCCAGAGGTCTCCCCACTCCTTTTCTCTGGCGTCCAGAAAAAAAGGGAAAATAAAGAAGAAAAAAAAAACATCTATAAAACAGAGGAAATTTATAGCTCCAAGAAGAGTGTCTCTAACGCCTTAGCCAGTGGAACATTAACATTAGCTCAACAACTAGGCAACAAAAGCCAAGTCTTCTTTCTTGTGTTTTTATTCCACATCTCTGCTGAATTTATTTGTCAAAAAAGTTGTCGTTTATTAGGAAATTTAAGGTCTTTAATGGATATGCACTTCCAAAAACCGAGCTTGAGCAAAAACTGGGGCATGTTATTATCTGTACCGGCATTTGGGAAATAGGGGGCAGAGGAATGTAGGGAGTGTGTAAGTGTGTGCGTGTTTAACTGGGGCTCGTTGCAGTCCTCAGGCCATTATGCAAACTTTAACCCTCTCCCCAGCTGATTCTGTTTTGAGTACGGTTCATTTCCTAGAAAGATGAGTCACATGATGTGGGCCAAGACAGTGCTTCTGACAAATAGTAATTAGTAAGCCAAAGCATTAAAGATTTGACCTCCGATCTCCACGCTATCAATCAGGGAAAGAGTGCACTTAGCAGTCAAAGGAGAACATGCGCACAGACACATAACCATGCAAACACAGACAAAAGCATTAATGTCCATAAAGTGTTCTAATGTTGTTACTGACACAAAAATAATCTACTATTTTCAGCTTAATTCTGGGGGGTAAATACCTGATGCTGAACCAGATACTAGAAAATCATTTGCGTCTCTTTTAATGTTTGTAAGTTTTTAGGTTTTTATCTTCTTACACTTAAACAGAAACAGAAACACCAAAGTGGAACTTCTGTGGCATAACTCCAGAGGATCTTTAACAGGCATCTTTATTTTCAGGACAGTACATGAATGCATACATGCGAACCTGCACAAAATACATACGCAGACAAGCGTTTTAAAGTGTAGTGTGAAGAGAGCCTGCTGAAGAGGCCAGAACACCACAAGAAAAAAAAGAGAGCCAAACTAAAAGACCTGGACCCTTCACTGGGTCAAACACCATGCATGTGTGCCTGTATGCATGAGACTGTGAGCCTCTAGCTGTCTGAAATGTGCAGCATACTTGAGTGCATGCTGTACAGAAGCCAGCTCTCTCTCTCTCACACGCACGCACACTCACACATTCCCTGGATAGTCCTTTATAACATATAACCTGCAGTACTAAGGATTCTCTTAGCCTTTCACCTTTCCCCTAATCCTCAAATTCCACTTACATAAACACTCACCAACCTTCATTAAGACAATCTGCAACCTTATCTTACTGAACCAAGTCACTGCATAGCTGAAACTAACAATTTATACAAGGGAACCAGATGTTATGGTAAGTTTGGTAGTGAGAATCTCTACAGAAGTAAGATTGTGTTACTTAAGTAGTATGGTAATGTATAGGACTATCACTATCAATGCTATTAGTAACTGAGTAATCTAATTATTATTCTATTTAATAATGATGTAGTCACTATTAGAATAGCAAATGTTACATTTTACTTCATCTTTATGATATGTTAATCTAAGAGTGAGATCCTGCTGGTGTGGGTTTCTTATCACTCTGTAGTGTAAAACACAAGTGATGTAAAGGATTACAGCCCCACGTGTTGAGAATCTGAATAATATTTAGTTACGGTCTGCATCGATATTTACACAGCAAAGTAAGAAAGAAAAACTGTAAAAAACCTCATAGAGAATAAAAAATACAGCACAGAGAGGGAAAGAGATTGTGAGGTAGAAAGGGGGCAAACGCCTGAGCACGGAGAAGCAGAGCCATGGATAAGACCAGTCAGGCTTCCAGTGTGTGTGTGCTTGCAACGGATGTTTGGGCCGCATTCCCGGCCTGGGATGACGCTGGCATGATTCCAGTGGCTCTCAGAAACCACCCCCTGCCACCCTATGGAGTTATATAAGCCTGCAGAAAGAGGGCAGCCCCCAGCCTCTGCCGAGTACACCAAAGGCCCAGCCATGTTCATTCCACCGCTACAGCATGGGGGGTATAGGGGCAGGGGAGCAGAAAAAGTGGGGCAGAGGGAACGAGGTGAAAAAAGTTCTGGAAGAGTCAGAGCGATGAAAGGGCTGATTTATATCTCTTAGGAAATGCACAGAAAATCAAAGACATACTTTATAATAATAGTCTCAGCTTCAGACAACAGTAGTGCACCAACCAACTGATACATATTGTGCACCAAGATAACAGCTATTAGACCTGTCACTTAAATAATGATACCTATTAATACCTATTATCTGTGTAACATGTAGACAAGAATATGTTCTTTTTAATCGGTCTGTAGGGTAACATTTTTGATCAAGCTTATTTTAAGCTTATCAATGATAATTTGAAGCAAAATATAGCTGAAAATATTTTCACCAAGCTGGACCTGCACAGCACCTATAACCTAATCCGGATCTGCAAAGGTATAAGTGTATGGTGGCATTCATCACCCCACCTGGGCACTATGAGCACCTGATGATGTCCTTCGGCTCGATGAATGCACCCACCATCTTCTGACGCTTCATAAACGAGCTCCTCAGGGAAGCCCTCAATCACTACATGTTCATCTACCTGACAACATTATGATTTACAGCTATTCAGAAGACGGGCACATGCATGTCAGGTGAGTCCCCCAGCCTGTTTTCTTAGAACACCATCTTAAAGACAAACTGGATATATCTGTCTTTCATGCTTGGCCAGTCACCTTCCTGGGTGGTGTCCAAGGGCCGACTGAGCATAGACCCTGCCACTGACGAACAGGCTGCACCACACTTCGCTTTGGCTTATGCAAAGTGTCCTGGGCTTTGCAAACTTCTTCCAGTGTTATGTGCAGAATTTCAGGCGTACGACTCACCGCCACGACCTAGATATCACCAGGGCACTTCCAGTGGATGCCAGAGGCCCAGGAAGCCTTTAAAGAGCTGAAGTATCATCTGTACACTGCTCTCATCCTACAACCCCAAATCTCCTTCACTGTTAAAGTGGACGCCTTCAGCATAGGTGTTGGGATGGTGGCCCAGTGGGCCAGCATGGATGGCAAACTCCACCCATGTGTCTACCACTTGCACCACCTCATGCCTGCCAAGAGATGTCCACCAGTTCCTCGTCTGGATGGATAATTTGAACTACATAGAACAGACCAAGTGAGTCAATCAGTGCCAAGCCATATGGTCCCTCTTCTTCGCCCAGTTCGATATTGCCTTGTCATATCAGCCAAGCACCAAAAACAACACTCAGCAACTCAGACCCCTCCGAAGCTCAACTTTTAAAAGACTGTGTCCCCAAGGTCGCCTATACATCCCCACCTCTGTCAGAGCCAAGGTGCTCCTCTTGGGCTGGACATGCCCCCTAACAGCACATTCTGGGGGCCATTCACACCATGGAGTTCCTGCAGAGGTATAAATGGTGGCCTGGCATGGTGAAGGATGGCCAGACATTTGTAGCTGTCTGCTGGGTGTATACGATCAGCAGTAAGTGTGTGATCAGCAGTATTGCAGGACTGTTTTATGCAGCTAAGTTTCCATATATGTCATTGGAAATGAAGTTTTAAATCCAGTTGACCCCCGAAATTAATGGCGGTTACGTTCCAAGAACACCCGTATACAGTTATCTTTCATATAGAAATTTTGCTGAATTTACATCAACATTTGTTACAAAATTAATAAATGATATTTTTCTTCATAATTGAGCACTAAAATGCATGAAAAATTATACAAAGAAAAATGTGCGGAGGATATTTGCAGTTTCCCTGAATTTTCGTGAACAATTATAAGTTAGCAAACTCTGAACCGTGACTTTGCGGGGATACACTGTATTTAACAATGTTAGCTGGGGGTGGCTCCTGAAACATGCCTTTTAAGTATGCTCCTTTCTTTGTTACTCATCTTCACATCTTACTTCCTCCCTCTGAGGATGTGTGGAAGGAGTACATGGTAAGATGTAAGTAAAAGTGTTATGGCCCATATTGAATGTTATGTATGGGCAATAAAGTTAGAAAGGTAGAGGAAATGCAAGCAGATGTGCCAAAGAAGTGACCCAGGAATGTTAGAAATCTCAAGCAGCAGTGGAGTTGTAGGAGAGGGCTGCTGAAGGGAGTGAGGGATGTCGAGAGAGGGCTGACTGGGCAGCTCCAGTATAAATAGCAGTGACCTCTGTGAGTTAGTACTGTCAGTTTAGCAGTGCCATGGTAACACCACAGTGACAATAGGCATGCAGGTCAGGAGTGTGCTAGCACGTATGCATATGGCACTTTGACCACAGGCAAAAGAAATGCACTTTGTATGATATAGCACTTGAGTTACCTAACTTAGACTGCAAAAACATCTGGACATTTGGGTAAGAGTACAACAGCAGGCCTCTAGTCTGAGCAAAGGAATTTGTAATGGAAAATCTCCATCAAAAACATAAGCCCATGTCTGTAAAAACAGTTTTGACTGAAACAACGCCATGGTTACAAAGTTTTGAACTGTGAGTCAGTCCTAAACTGGTACTGTTAGAGGTCAAATTCAGTGTACCTGGTAGTTGGGGTGGCGGTGAAAGTAGTCTGGGCATCCAGCTACAGCCATGCTCTTCTGAGGCTCCCCAGGCAACCAGTGCAACACTTTCACCTGACCAGGAGCCTGGGTAAGAAAGAGCAAAGGAGAATAATAATTCAGTTCATGAACTGTAAACATAAGTATACTACTACATGCCCCCTCTAAAGAACTCCATATTCTCTAGTAGTCTAATAAACATGTATTACGCTGAATTATTTTAGCATTGCTGTTGAGTTTAGTTTTTAAGCAGACGTTCAGTTTCTTTAATATTCAGGTCCCCATCTTATGAATACATTATTCATGAAATATTTGTTTGGAATTTAATATAAGAGAAAGACAACCTAATTGCAAAAGATGTTTTTTAATAATCATGTTGTTTATTGAAGGAAAACACCAAGTAGCTCTGTGTGAAAAAGTAATTTCTCAATCACCCTATCAAACAAATGTCAATAAGTCTAGACACACCCAGACTCGATGACTCCCACCCCTATTGAAGCCCTTAAATTGAGCCTTTCTAGCTATGTGAGCTAGGTCTGAATAAACTCACTATTCCGTAGTCAACATAAATTCAGGCGGAGATAAGAAACAAACTGAACTGAAATATTATAGTTTGTCAAAATATTCAAATGGGACTCCAATGAACCACAGTGAGAGCCATTACCTCCAAATAAAGAAAACTTGGAACTGTGGTGAATCTTCCTAGAAGTGGCTGGGCTACTAACACACAGCCAGGAAATAATCAAGACAAACATGTAAGGAACTGCAGGCCTTATTCATCTTAATGTCAGCATCAGTTAGAATCTAGTCTCGCATAGCCAGACCTTCAGACTGACGGCTGAAGGTCTGGAATTCATAGCCACTTTCTTTGGCCAAGGCCC
>JBBPDC010141971.1:0-24801 GCA_037974485.1 Hemigrammopetersius urotaenia
TGTGTGTGTGTGTGTGTGTGTGTGTGTGTGTGTGTGTGTGTGTGTGTGTGTGTGTGTGTGTGTGTGTGTGTATTGACGTTAGACTACATTCAATTTTACATCATAAAACTGGATCATTTTAAGAGCTCCAAATCACGATATAACTCATAATAACCATTCTGGTCTTCTGCCCAGTTCTTTAACAAGGGTTAAAGAAAGAAGAGCCACAATCTCTTGCTGTGCAAACCTGTTTGAGGCGGACGAGTCTTCCAAAAGCACCACAGCTCAGAAAACACTCCTAAGTGGGAACAACATGTATCACTTTGATAAATTATCTTACACTATAAAGCTTTGGAGCAACATGATCCACCAGTGCAGGAAGAAATGCAAAAGTGCAAAAGTCACTTATGTGCTTCCTCAAACACCTTGTGTCTCGAGCCCCTGGTTCCCGAAATGCTTCTGTATGTTAAACCCATCATTATCATTGGACAAAGTGCTGAGGGTGACAGCTCTGTCATCTTGCGGTGATCTCTGACCCTAACGTTTACGCAAAACTTGCCACATATCTCTGACTCAGATTAGGTGCTGTATGAGCAAATTTTGTTCGGTGTGAAGTCTAGAAATGCATTGGAGACCATCAGGCCTGTTCAGTTCCAACTAATGCAAAAAGAAATGGAGGGAAAAAATAAATTGCTCTAAAATGACCAAACATATGAATCTTTAATACCCAGGAGGGACAAGGTTAAGGGCCTCATTCTATATTTAAACAGCTCCTAGAGACAAGTGACATAACTCACATTAATGTGCAAAGAGAGCGGTTACATAAAAGTGCTTATTTGATAAAGCAGTCTAGCATAAAATAACTTATCTGGCTTATCTAATATAGTCTGGTCAGTGAAGAAAAACCTGGAGGGCTATAAAACCCAAGAACAAAACCAAAGACTGCCACCAAGCCAACACGCCATGGCTCATTAGGGGCTGTAAAATAATAATGTAATAAGGCTGCTTAATAATAAAATTATTTTTAGCTCCCGAACTGTCTTTGAAACCTTTTAATCTACACAATATCTCATCAGCCAACACTCAACCACTGCCCAGCATCCGTTTGCAGCCAAAACAAGAGTTATGTTTGTTTTGTGCATCCCACTGTAAGATAATCAGATAGATAAACTCTATTGACAAAAGTATTGGGACACCTGACCATTACACCAACAGGGATTTCAATGATATTGCATGTCAATACATAGGCTTTATTATAAAGTATAGCAGCTTCCACTCTACTTGGAAGACTTTCCACAAGATGTTGGAGTGTTAATGTGGGAATGTGTGCCCATTAATTCTGTAGAGCGTTTATGAATCAGGCACCGATGTTGGACAAGAAGGCCTCCGTTCCTGTTCATTACTGTTGGATGGGGTTCAGGTCAGGGCTCTGTGCGGGTCATTCAAGTTCTTCCACACCTAACTCATCTGACCATATCTTTATGGTTTTCTGCATTAAGACTGTCCTTCACTCGAACTAAAGGGCCTAGCTCACACCATGGAAAACAGGTGTGTCCCAATACTTTTGTTCATAAAACTAAAAGAGGACAGACAGACATATAGATAAGACATATAGATAAACAAATAGCCAAATAGATAGACAAATAGATAGACATAAAAAATACTTTATCCAACCAGTAGCAACAAGGACCTGTAAACTTCACCTCAAAACGAAGAGTTCTACTTAATAACATTGTAAACAGGGAGTTTTGACCAATTTGTGTAAAGCTTGCTATGGAGCTAGCCACCTTAACCTGAAAAGCAAGGAGCTGAAGCTTATTTTTCACGTTTGTTGTTGTACTACTAAATACTAGCTGTTGGAGTCTTTAAAAGCACGAAGAATAAAACCGAAGCCAAAATTAATGCCCGAGTTAGAGTGAAAAAGGCGAATATGAAGACAACTTCAGCCTCGACTGAGAAACAGAAGTAAATAATAGCCACCTTACCAGATAATCCATGTACTGCCTCGGTAATTTGTTGTCGTCTTTGTAAAAAAAGCGAAATCCCGGACGAAGCAGGTTGTCAAATGAATTGTTGGTGTAAAGGGAATGCATCCAAACAGCTTGGCTTTGGACTCCCCGCCTCTCTGAAACGAAAACAGACCTGATCAAAAATACTCAGCTAACAGGGACTCTCTCTGCTCTCCTCTCGCTTCTTTTAAACCCAGCAGTCCCCTATCCTCCTCACACACTGGAACACATCTCCTACATTTAATTTTTCCTTTGTAAACTTCAATCCTGGCACAGTTTGCCCCGTAAAATAACCCCCAGCGAGCCTTTAGTTAGTTTACAGCACAGCTAAACTATTAGCCCTGCCACAGACACTCCAAACACCAAGAAGCCCACCTGACGTCATGTGTTTGGCTACTGGGGTTAAACTTCAAACTTAAGCTTTACTCAGCCACGAAGTGGGGAAAAAATGATGAAAACGTGTCTAAAAAGAAATATGTGAGACTCTATCATAGTGTTGTCTAGAAACTGCTCCCATCTCAATTCAATTCTATTCAACCCAACTTAATGCAGCTCTCCTGGCAAGACGTTGCGTGTACAGTACTGACACAACGTTGAACTGAAACAATAAAAGATTTAATATTAAAATATGATAAAATAGATGAATTCCAAAACAGATACAGAAGTCATTTTAATATCAATAATACTGTTACTACTAATCATAATATAGCAACAGACTTAAAGAGAGGTAGAAAATAAAAGTATGCAGTAAAGTGTCAATAGTGTCAATAATTCAGCTAAAGTAAATGATTATATGAGAATACAAAATATATACGTATATATAATATTAAGTAACGATAGTAATAGAGAAAGTATTAATAATAGTAATAATGACAGTGGTAGTAGTGGCAATAATACTATGAATAATAAATATAAGCAGCAGCAGCATCAATTATCATGATCATATGAATGCGCAAGCAATTTCCTCCGGGATTGATAAAGTTTTCTGATTCTCATTCTGATATACATAATACTAATAATTATTATTATTGTTATTATAATTATTATTATAGTGATAAATTAGTACCAGAAGAATGAAATTGTACATATATATATATATGTGTGTATATATATACACACGTTTATTTATTGATTATTTATTCATTTATTTTTCTCTAGGCTATTTATGGAAACATACGGAAACCACGAGGCTCACTTTGTTCGCACTGTACTCTCTCGGTTGTAAACTATCTCTGTCTTAATCACGTGATCCAGGCTCGCTCCCAGCTGTGAGCTACGCTAGGTTCTCGCCTGTCACGTGACAGAACCGGTGGAAACGTCTATATCTATTTTGTGGCGACATCTACTGGTCAAAACACGACCAAAACTAAACATACAAAGTGGATTTCAAACTTCAATTTTTTTTCTAAGTAGTTAATGCAAATATTTCAAAGTGCTTTGTGAAATGCTCTACAGAGAAACATCTGTGGCGAATGGAACCAGACGACTGAAGAATTTAATACCTCTAGAAGCTCCATCACAGAAAATTATTACATGAAACAGTTTTGAATAAACTGCTCGATGCTTAAGACAATGTTTTGCTATACTTTATGCTATAGTTTAGTCTAAAATCCTATTTTAAAAACACTTTTATGGAGCAAGTTTCTTTTTAAAAATAATAATTTAATTAAAATTAAATTAAATGACATTCATGCTATCATGATCAACATAAATAACCCAAAAGACACATGTAGGTTCACTGGTGTGTGGGGATAGTAAATAAAATAATTACAACTGTGTTGTATACATTATAAAGAACATGAAGCTGAAACCCAGTTATTAGAACCTAATTGTGAACTGTTGTTAACATCTGTGCTTCTCTCTCTTTTTTTGAGGTGATGGAGGGCTTATCTTTCGGAACTGAACACAGAAACAATGTGAAAAGGCTTCTTTGAGGAGCAAAAGTCCAGCTGTTCAAAGCATGCAGTTACAATGTTATGACTGCATCATTAATACTAACTAAAAATCACAAATTCGAGTTTTCTCGGTTCAGTTAGAACAATAGGGCTAGGAACATCTACTGACAAAAACAAAATGTAAATCATAATACTATGGCTCAAGTATCAAATAATGATTCCACAATTTATACCTTCTGCTTTATTTAAATCAAATTGTTTTCCAATGCTTTTCAGTACTAGTCCTTTATCCCTTTTTACTAATTCCTGGAACTAACTGCATTTCAAAATGCATTAATGGCCCCCACAGCATGGAAAATCAAAATCAGCAATAAAGGTTTGTGTAAACATCCTTAAAGTAAGGGAATTTAAAAATGTTAGAAAATGTTCATGCACAAATGCATTGCTTTGCAACACAGACTACCTAAGGTGGGTGTAAAATATAAATGAAGGATCTGAGCCTTTTTAAGAGAATTTTCTTGTTTTCCAATCAAACTGTTGGAACAGGCATTCAAGAAATGTAAATATTGTCACCTTTATAAGAGAAAGACAAATATATTATAATTATGTGATGCAATAATGCACTTCAGACTCTTCAGTTTTATTCATGTACTTTCTAAATGTCTCTTTGATTTAATTTGATTTATTTGTATAACTTGTATAACCACATATGTGTCAAATAAAGAATCTTGACTCTTGAATTTTGAATGTTGGTCCGGATCCTTGACTGTCCTGCTTCTGCACATCTCTGCTTTTCAGCTTTTACATTTTATTTTAGACCAAAAGGAGAAAAAGGAGAAAAACATCTGAAATAGTTCAGTTCCACTTTAGATGCTTAATGTACTTTTTAACTGATACCTTTTTTACTACTTGAGTCACAATTTCATTGTGTGTGTGTTTGTGTGTGCGTGTGTGTTTGTGTGCATGTGTGTGTGTTAGTGTGCATTCGTGCAACAGACCTACATTTGTATTCTAGACAGCATCTGAAAAACTAAGAACTACTACTAAAAGAAGCAGCTACTACCGTGTGGGACATCAAACACACTCCAGAGCGGTGTAAGTACACGTTGAGCCCCCTTTAACACCCTTTTCTTAAGTTTGCAAATAAAAAAAAAAAGACACAGAAAAACCCTGGATCGTGTAACCTGTTTGGTTTTAAACGCTGTGCGGTGTGGATGATCTGTAGTCTGTGGATTAAATGGGAGAACATTTGGGTTTTATTTGCAGGCAGACTGGGCTGCTGGCTCCACCCTCGATTATCCAGGCCATAGAGCTGCACACAGCGAGGGTGGAGAGGGGGGAGAGACCGGAGGAGAAAGACAAAACCCCTGTACTCTCTGCTGCTCTGCCCAGCCACTTTAAAACGCATTAATATGCTCAAATAGTCTCCTGGATTTTGTTTTCGAGGCTGCGTGGACTATACGGACCCTAAAAAAGACGTCTGAGCAAAGTTTCCAAGTCGTCTAACGGGGGTTGGAAACTTTTGCTCGTCTCCAAACGCACCATGGCGCTCAGGGCGAGAGCTTTGTACGACTTTGTGTCCGAAAACCCTGGGGAGATATCTGTGGTGGAGAACGAGCTGCTAACACTGTACAGCGAAGACGTGGTGGACGGCTGGCTGGAAGGGACCAACAGCAGGGGTGAGTCAGGACTCTTCCCAGCATCCTATGTGGAGATCCTTAAGGCTGATAAGGGACCCCCAGTTCAAGGCAATGGAGAGGCATATCATGCCAGCTCTGCTGCTGGGACTGAGTATTCCTACCAGAAGAGTGTGGATACATCCGCCGAATCAACCCCCACCCGGGTTTACCCAACGTATTCCTATCATACCACCAGCCAGGGCAGTGATGAGGACTGGGACGACGACTGGGACGAGAGTCCGGCCACTGGCGACGAGCCAGGAGGGGCGCCAGGCAAAGGTGGCAGTGCCCTGCCTTCCTCCACCTACTCCTCTTCGCCTAGGCGAGGGAGCGCCCAGCAGTCCAGGAGTACAGCCACAGTGGGCAGGAACCTCAATCGCTTCTCCACCTTCGTCAAATCTGGAGGAGAAGCCTTCGTCCTGGGTGAAGCCTCAGGATTCGTGAGGGAGGAGGACAAGATATGTGTAGTCATGGGACAGTTTGGGCCTGAGTGGCAGGAGAGTCCTCATCCGTTCACATGCACCATCGACGATCCCACCAAGCAGACCAAGTTCAAAGGGATGAAGAGCTATATGTCATACGGGCTCACACCCAGCCACACGCAAAGCAAAGTGAACAGGCGCTACAAGCATTTCGACTGGCTCTACGCGCGTCTGGTGGAAAGGTTCCCCGTCATCTCAGTGCCCCATCTGCCCGAGAAGCAGGCCACAGGCCGCTTCGAGGAGGACTTCATCTCCAAACGCAGGAAGGGCTTGATATGGTGGATGAATCACATGACGACTCACCCTGTGCTGTCCCGCTGTGACGTCTTCCAGCACTTTCTGACCTGCAGCAGCAACGACGAGAAGGCATGGAAACAAGGCAAGCGCAAGGCCGAGAGAGACTGCCTGGTGGGCGCCAACTTCTTCCTCACCATCATCCCTCCACCGGTTCCTTTGGACCTCCAGGACGTGGAGACCAAGGTGGACGTCTTCAAAACATTTGCCAAGAAAATGGACGAGAGCCTGGCCCAGGTTAACGTCACGCTGGGGGAGTTTGGCAGGAAGCAAGTGGCTGGTTTCCGGAAGGAGTATCAAAGAGTTGGGCAGGCCTTTCAGCTCCTGGGGCAGGCGTTCGAGGTGGACCAGCAGGAGTACTCAGTCAAACTGAACCAGGCTATAGCCTTCACTGCACAGGCCTATGAGGCCATCGGGGACTACTTTGCAGACCAGCCCCGTCAGGACTTGGAGCCAGTGTCAGATCTTTTAGCCATTTACCAAGGACATCTGGCGAACTTTCCCGACATCGTTCATGTTCAGAAAGGTTTGAGACCTTTTTTTTGGGAGATTTTTTGCTCGTTTCTACTAGCAGTCCTGTTCAAAACCTTTACTGCTCAGTTTAGGTCAAGAGGTCATCATAGGAGCTCACATATTACTGGTCTCCATGGTTTTCTCCAGTGCCTTTTTCTTTTATGAAAATGAAACTGGTAGATCGCACATAACAATGAAAAATGAAGTTTACAGTTTCCTGTACCCCTTTTCTTAACTTCAATTAAAAAATAACTACACAGTTATCTAAAAAATATGGGCAATATTGAGACTTCAAGACTACTTCTGCTTTTAAGTTCACAGCATGCTTGTAATGAGATTTTTGGTTAGAGAAATGAGTTTGCATGATTAACATAGCAAAGGCAGTTAGAATTGATTACATACTTTGGGCTGAATGCAGCTTAGCTATATAAATATGAGGGACAGATGTTTTTAAACATACAGTATTCACATTCTACATGAGGCAGTTTTATTTATGAAAAGAGAGATTTTAAATGTGCTTTAATTGCATTGGGGCTGTTTAAGACATGTAGTTTGCAGTTTTGTCGAGTCAGCTTTTTTTGCAGTATATTTGATTTGGACAGATCTTCTGCAGTGTGAACATCACAAAGCAATCTGAAATCCAACATTTTCTAGTCCAATGCAAGCCACATTTAAAGGTATTTTCAAATCTGATGCAAACCGGATCTCTGAACATGTGTCTCAGTTTGACAAATCAGAACACCTTTCATGTGGGTTTTTTTTCATCGTTTGTGGACAGCTGTCGCTGACATCAGAATATGACACAGGAAAGTTGGTGATGCATCACATATTGCAGCTCAGACATGGTGAGCTAAAGCTTTATGCTAGTAAAGAATCTAAGCTCATTAACACAACAAGTTCAGAAAATGTTGCCCCTCTCTGGTCAACGTACTCACTAATGTGGCAACCAGTGTGGATATCAAATACATCTACAATCTGACCACACGTACTAGATCTGGCCCCTGAAATGTGAACAATCCAATTCGCCCTGCAGTGTTTACTTGTTAGGTGAAACTTTTAGATCCAAAAATAAAACTAAAAAAGCAAACACAGAACATATCTTGGCCTGGACCAAGTGGAAAATTGCGGACAGTTGATTTTATTGCCATTTTTTTCCCTTTAAAGGCAACTTTGACTGTTAAGTCTTGAGTAATGCCATGCTCTTGCTTAAGATGGAAAGGATGAATGCATTCGATATTAGATATGTAGCTTGCTGTTTGTTGCTTAGTGGACAAAAGGCCAACCCCACAGTAGAGATGTTGTATCTATTTTGAATAAACAATCAACCATTTTGCTTGGCCCGAGCAACATAAATTAATAGTACGGAACATTTTCTCCATGTGGAAACTTGCCTTTAAGTTTATTATGCTATGCAGCTCCAGCACTGTAGTTCTACAGTTGAGCCTAGTGGTAGAATCATGTGTGTTTCATCATGGAAATAATGTAACTGTGCTGTACTAGGGCCCTTCAGGCCTAGAGTTCTGCTGTCCGGATTTAAAGTCTTGAAGAGGAACGTCATGCTGCGTCAGAGCGTGGTGTAAAACAAATTGAAAGTAATGTTCCCCAGCATGAGCTCTCAGCAACATAACAAATCTGATATTTGGCCTTGTTTCTGTGTGTTTGACTATGGAGGAAGCTGGAGTGTGTACAGGGCTGGCTTTGCTCAGTCACATGGTTGTGGTGTAGTTGCTATGGTGGCGTGAGGCCAAGCTTGTTGTAATTGGGGTTGGAGGGAGTGGGGCATGCATAGGCTGAGCTTTTTGAAGTGTGTACATTTACATTTAATGTGCAGAATTTGTGATTTAGATCAGTTTAATCCTTTTAAAATGTCCAACAGATTGGCATATGATGTCTACACTGAAACATTGTGCTAAAATTGAAGCCTTTAGGGCTTTACTGAAGGCTCCAGTTTGGTCAACAATCAGATGTGGGGGTCAAGACCTGTCTTCTGTCCTTAGGAACCTCAGCACATTCTAACACTGAAGAAGGCTACCTGGGAAAGGTACCTAGAAAAGCTTAATACTAACATTAAGGAGGCCTCATGGGACGAAGGTTGCGCCTTAGCCTGAATTCCAAAGGGAGCAATAAGCTGTAGATCAGAGCTCATTAATGGACTAAGCTGAGCTTTCATTAAAGCCTGTTTTGTGCAGCAGAGCAGTATCTCTGATAAAGAAAAGACAGGGTTTAGTAAAAGCTTGCATGATTCTAACATTTCTCAAATACGTGTCATGCATCACTCTGTAGTCTGCATCTTATTAGGAACCTCAAGTCTAAGCAGATTTTCTCTATGGGGAAAAATGAATGGCCTTTTAAAAAATGACCTCATTTGAACCCGGGGGTGGACAACAAATGGATACAGTATCTCCTATGTACAACCCTCCTCAGTGTTAACTGGATCCTGTAAATTATGAGGTAATTTACCCGTAAAAGTATGAATAATTCTACATACATGCAACAAACAATCTCACTCCTGTGTGTGCTGCAGTGATGTTGACTGGAAGTAAATCTATCATTAAACCTTATTATAGAACACCAGCTTCTCAAACTGATTTACTTTACTGCTATTAAAGCGACTTAACAAGCAGATTTGACTAAATTTGACCTGGCTTAATTTTGGTTGAGTGTTTTGGTTAATGATATGATGTTCAGGGGTGTGGAAAGGGGACTCGGCACCATCAGGGAACACTAAAAAAGAATATTATATAATATTGGGAGCTCAGTATTAAATTATCTTTATTGGGCACACAATTTCCATTTTAGCCTGCATATAGCAATATTTGTTTTTTGCACTTTAACAACCTCACAATTCAAAGGATCCAGCAACATTTGAAGTACAAAAATCAGTACGAAGGAGTGTATCAGGTTCAGAATATTTGTAAGATTTCTTTACAGTGGTGGTGACAGGAACCAGGGGTCCCAACAACACAAATGTAGCCATTATTCACTCTCAGAATCCAGTTATATATGCAGTTTTAAGGGTAAAATGGTGAAAAATTCCTATGGGGACTATTTTTCCTAACAACACCCTGCTTGTAACCCTCCACCAAGAATGGATTTAAAAAAATATGTCAAACCATATCTCAAATCTATCATAAAACACACATCTAGGAAAGTATTATTGTTTATTTTGTTTAACAGTTTCCTCTAAGACAACGATTAGAGATGTCTGGTTCCATTCGCCACCACTGTTCTGGCTTAGCAATGTTTCACATCAAATCGCTCTGAATGGCTTATCTGATTGAATTCCTCCACACTCCTGATGATTTTTGCCACCTATTCTGTCTAATCTCTGACCTGTCCCTTATCCCTCTCCCACCAGGAGCCCTGACCAAAGCTAAGGAAAGCCAACGTCATGGCGACGAGAAGGACGGCCCCGCCGGGATTAACGAACGCTGCAACATTATTTCCTGCGCCACATTGGCTGAGATGCAGCATTTCCATCGAACGCGTGTGCGAGACTTTAAAGCGCAGATGCAGCACTACCTCCAGCAGCAAATCTTATTCTACCAGCGGATCACAGGCAAGCTGGAGGAGGCCCTGCACATGTACGATCAGGCTTAACACCAGAAAAACAAAACAGTATTCTGAATCAGCTCCAGTGATCAAGTCTCAACAAATACACAGTAGGCTCAAGAGAACTGACAAAACAGTGTTTTTAATGAAATTATTGAACAATAGAATAGTCAATCTTCAGAACTGGGTGCCTTCCACTGATAAAGACTGGTGTGTGTGCATGTATGTGTGTTACAAAGAACGAGTGAGTGAAAAATGTGATGCATTGGATTTACTTGATTTTTCAGTCTGACTCATCAAATGTTGTTTATTTGGCACCAGCTGTGTTGATGTAATATAGAAATGATTGATAGTCCATAACTCTTTTCAGTGTTAAAGTGTAGGCCTTTTTTTATTATGGACTTGAAATAGTTATATGCAGCCTCTGCCACAGAAATTCTAACTCCATTTACATTTTACCCAGCTACAATAAGGTCATGGAAGGACTCATAATCAGCAGAAAACCCATAACCCATTACCTGATAACCTTGTACCTTTATTGCCTGGCTTCTTGCCTCTCGTTGTGCTTTTGGCTTGGACTTTAACTGGCTGACATTTCGAATGTGAGCTGCCAAGTACGAACGCTTGTGCCTTTTCTTTCCATCACCATCTCATTTCCTGAGGTGTTTTAATACACATCTCTATATTTATGAATCTCGGATGTCTTCTAGATTTGATTTGCTTAGTTTTTTCTCCATACACTGATCTCACGTTTCCTTGTTGGAGGGCTTTGTTTTAACACATCATGGGGAACGGGCCTGCGTCTGTTTCAAATTAGGGTTCTGTAAGGAAAATGCCGAGCGAGGACGCCCGTTTGGAGCCTGCGAGGAGCAAAGGGAGTGCAGTGTGACCTAGAAAGCGCAGGCCTAACCCTCGTTATCTAGAGGACATTCCAGACGGCACAGGAAAGATCACTCGCAGCTCCTCGGCTCAGCTTACCCTTTCTTTCATTATTCAGATAAGATTCTCTTTACTCCGATACAACCACGGGCTATCTTTGGTCAACCCTGGCATCAAATGGCTTAAATCGCAGTTTTGGTTTATAAGTGTGGCTCACGGTGTAGAAAATAGATCTGCTGTTTAGTGACATCCCTTTGTAGGAACTTTAACCCTTAGATCCCAAGCTGGCAGCGCAACAAATAGTCAGTTGTCATCATACAGCAAAACAACTCCTTATATGGAAGTTCCCCCAGTTTGTGTTGATTGCCGAGGTGTCAGACGTCATGCTGAGCTTTGTTCCTGTATAACGTAGAACTAAAGTTATTGCCATTTATAAAACATGTAATAATAACTACAAGTCGGGTTTTAAAAATAGCATCACAAACAAATGCCCATAAAGAACAAAAATGCCAAAATTTGTTTTACGTCTTAGAAACAAACAGAAAAAACCCAAGACCTCTGAAGCCGGGAGAACTTTCAGTATAGTCTCTGCCCACATGATGGCTGGGGGGGGGTGAAAGGGCAGCATACGATGAACATGTAGGAGAGCAAACATTCGTTTTAGACTGTTTTACACTTTTTTATTTCAGTTCCATTTGTTTTGTGACATCACATACATGAAACATTTACATATATCCACCTATTCACTGCACTTTAGCTCCAGCTATGTATTATAAGGAGTGCCTGATTTGCCTGATGAGGTACAATACAGGGCAGCCAATCAGCACGGAGATAATTTGCAGGCATCGGTTTTAAAGGTGCTGAGTCGTTTTTGGTACATAAAACCATATTCAAATTACAATTGTCTTGATGGAGAGATTGAAAAGAGAATAAAGATCATTGAAGGCATGAAATAGGATTTTAAACTGCTCAGATCTTACTCTAAAACAAGGTTGTGTTTGTACAGAAATTCTTGTTAGGAGAGATGTTGATATTTGGGACTTTTTGCTGAATAGTTTCATGAAAAATATTATATACACTTCTTACAATTTTGGTTAGTAGCCCATATACAACTGATATCACTTTTTGTGATTTTAGAATCAAAATGAGAGGAAACCTGGAGGAAATTGCATACGCTATGACTGCACAGTCTCACTGAGAGACAAAGACAAGAATGTCAGATATTGTTATATAGAATATAAATGTAATACCTCTCCAGAACACTGTACTAAACATACTATGCTGTATACACAGAATGCTGTGGTCAGTAAGAGAGGTGGATATAAATACTATAGATCGATAAATACAATTTCTGCTAAAGTTTGGACGCCTTAAACCACATCCACAGGTCTGGTCCAGATTAATGAAGAGCTGGATGTAGTTTGAGCGGACTGAGAGAAGTTCTGGGGATGTAGTTCCAAAAACAAGTTAGGTCACCATTTGTATTGGCAAAATAAGCCTTGTAGCTACATTTATGAACCAAAAAACAAAAATTGCACTCGAGACATGCCTTGTATGATTGACAAACGTGTTCATTTGAATCAGGTGTGTAAAAATAAAACTGGCTATCCAGCCTGTAACATCAGCTTAAAACAACTTTTCAATAACTTTAAAGACCACCCACCTCATCTCGTTTCATGGAATGGTGTGGAAAAATGGCTGAATGCAACTTATCTCCTAAAATTTTGCTGATTAGCCCTCAAAGAACTGAGGAAATAAGACCACCCACACTACCCCCTTTCACTCGGATTGATCTGCATCATTAGGGGGGTTGAATTGGCTGCCTAAAACAGCTGTAGTCAAGTAGGCTTATTGTCATTTCAACCATGTACACATAGTACACAGTGAAACAGAATAACGTTCCTCCAGGACAAAAGTATTGGGATGCCTTTTCCATTATACCAACAGGGACTTTGGGTTCAAATACATAGAATTTAAAATGGAGTTTTTCTCCCTTTGCAGCTGTAACAGCTTTTACTCTTAGAAGGCTTTCCACAAGATTTTGGAGTTTCTGTGGGAATTTGTGCCCATTCATTCCGTAGAGCATTTATGGGGTCAGACACTGATGCTGGATGAGAAGGTCTGGCTCGCAATCTTCTTTCCTATTCATCCCAAAGGTGTTGGATGGGGTTGAGGTCAGGGCTCTGTGCACATAGTGTTGTCCTCTAAATGAGGAGTACATTTTAAATTCATTTTTGGAACAAGGAGATGGAAAAGGGCAGAGTTTAATGGAGAGCTGGTGGTATAGTGGTGAGCATAGCTGCCTTCAAAACAGTAGACCCAGGAGAGATTCTTGGCCGTTGGTCGTTTGATTTGGGGCAGCTGGTGGCCTGGTGGTCACGGAGTTGCCACTGTGATCGAAAGGTTTGGGGGTTGAATCCCAGAACTGCCAGTGACACCACTGAGGTTTCTTTGAGCAAGATACCTTCCCCACACACTGCTCCCAGGGTGCTGCGTCGCTGGCTGCCCACTGCTTCATTTGATGAATGAGTTAAATACAGAGAAAGAATTTCACACTGCGTGGTGAGTTCACACGTGACTATAAAGGCCACTTTACATTTACGGCATTCGGCAGACGCCCTTATCCAGAACGACTTATGGTTATCATTAGTTACAGGGACAGTCCCCCAGGTGTCTTGCTCAAGGACACAATGGAAGAAAGTGGGGGTTTGAACCTGTAACTTTGTGGTAACTGAGTTTACAAGTAATCGTATTACCCACTAGGCCACTACCACCCCATTTCAAATACTGTACAGAACAAATGAATGCAGTATGACGTAATGATGACACAAAGCATGTAGTGGTCATAAGGGCAGACCCTGGTCAGCAGGAGGAGCGTGGACTATCAGTTTCCATGCCTGCTGTGAGCAAGCAACCAAGCTCCTCGCCATCCAGCTCTCCACACTACAGCTGAATTATTTATAAGAGCTAATGTTCGCCTTTCTTTCCACACACACACACACACACACACACTCAACCACTGAAGAATTTAGCACCGCACCTCTCACGTTCTTGCCAAAAATACCAAATCCATTGGTCATCAAATACTTCAGAGATGCATCTGTTAAACGCTTGCAATTTCATCTTAAACAAGTAAACCCAGCACCTTCATGAACAGCAGGCCGAGGCCTAAATTTCATTTAGCAGACAAGAACAACGGGTAGTATTTAATAGACATAACAATGGAATCTTCTTTAACCTTTTTAACAAAGTGGAAATGCTCCGTTCGAGAGTCAAAGGGTGGCGAATGGGACTCTGAAGAGTTTAACGGGCCCCAATCCTACATGACACCGGTGTTGATTTTTTTCCCTTCGAGATCCACTTTATGACAGTTGTGTGGTTTTATGTACCAAAAAAAGAGTCATAATTCATTGCTTAAAGACCATTTTCCAACTTCTCATGTCGCTTTAAATTCAACAGGCTGTTTTTTGTTACTCTGGCTTGAAACAAAGAGTGCCTGTTTAATTCTTAGGGATAAACAAAGGTTGGAGAATGGTCAAAAAACATAAAAACATGTCTGGGAAAGATGAATTAGAGGCAAAATACAGGAACATGGGCTCCCTAAAATCACTTTGGGGAATCAGTATCTTTAATAGTTAAACTTAAATAGAAATTATAACTGTTTAAAAAAATAGACTTTTGTTTGATTACAAGAAGACCTCAATCATCACAACACTTACCTGGAGTTGCTATTGGTCACCCTGTCAGAAGCACTGTGGTTGGTTAGAGGCTGATTTGCATATTGTAGCCTTCTGCGAGATCACTAACGATTACGAGGCGATTTATTGTGCAACCCCAATATCAAAAAACAAAAACAATTTGGTTTACCATAATATGGGCCCATTATTGAGCCTAAAAGCTACATCTCAGAAAGTTACATTAAATGGTTATAGGTTTTTTATTTGTTCATAGTGGAGGGGTACATGCAATGTAATGCAAAATAGTCCCCAAAGAAAACAGTTTTGCCACTAATTTACCATCATCAGCATTGCATTAAAGTACTCCTGTAGGTTCACTAGTGGGTTTAGATAGTAAATAAAATAGCTGGATTTGCACTATTGACATTGTGACCTTTGGTTGGTGATTCTGTCTACAATACACAATTTTCAGCCCATTTTGGCTTTGTCTTTACATCTCAGTTATGCCGACTCTTTTTAACATTAATGGAATTATCCTTTAAATTCCCAGGAGATACTGGCAGGTCCAGGCTTCGTTTGCTTACTCTTGTAAGAACTGTTTTAAGATTGTTGGTCATATAATTAACAAATAATAAACCCTAGGATAAGATAAGCTTGGGAATTCAGGGGATTGAACCATATAAACAAAGATACAGAGTAACTAGTGAAATACACAAGAGCTATTATATCAGTATTTTAACATTATAGATTGCTAAATTTCAGAAGCTCTTGTATTTGTGAGAATCTCTTTCATAAATATGCTACAAAATGGAAAAACTACTCTTTTTTTTCACTGTATCTCAAAAGTAAAGTGTGTACTCTTGATAAATCTTTTCTTGTTGTCAATGTGAATACAAAGGTTACAGTACATTAAAACAAAAAGTCTATTTGAAATTGGAATATATTTACATGTTTCTGACAAAAGCTGTGCTACTGAAGCTGACAAGACTACATAAATTCACACATGCATGAGTGAGTGCATCACACACACACCCATGTACATGCATGCTCACACACGTGCGCACACACTTTCTTAAGTCACGGTGAAGAGGACTTGGGCCACAAAATTGCTTAAATATTTGGGTGGGGGCAGCACTGATCACTGATGCAAACATTAGATCATGAAAACGGGCAACAAATGAGGGCCATGTGTTCCTATGTTACCTACGAATTTAAAACTGCTATTAAAAAAATAAAATTCATTTTTATGTAAAAATCATCCTCCCAACCCATTCTCTGGGTAGGATCAATAACAGCAGGAGGAAAAGACTTTTTTTTTAGCGTTTTTCCTATACTAGCACATAAATTGGGAAAACATTGACAAGGAAAGCTTACAATGTACACATGTAATTAAAACAGGCATAAATAAAAAAAATTATAATTATTATAAATGTAATGAAAACCAGCATATAACAAACAAGCCTTAAGCTTTAAGCTGAGACAGGTGTGTTAGAGCAGGTAAACATTAATCTGTACAGGTGCTGCGGTTGTCTCGGTCTGGTACTGTCCCATAGTATAACTTGAGACAGAGGAACCACTGATATACTGATCTACTAACAAAAACACAATAAGGACATCATTTTATTGCTAAAAAAGTGACAACAGTTTCAGTTCCCACATCTATCCTGCACCTGTGGTCTTAAGACTGCTGTTAAGCGAAGACTGCGCACACACTTCCATTCTTTTCACACATCAGTGCTGTCATAACATTTTTTGGTTTCACTTTTTAAACGTTTTAATTTAAATTATACACTACCAGTTCTAATGTTTTACATACCACAGGTTTTTACCATTTCATTTTATTTCATAAACTGCAGATTTTTGTTCTTGTTAATCATTGGAAATGTGTTGAGTGAACAGTTACAAATGATCATATGTCAAATAAAACAAGTTTCCTTTATAAGATAAAAGAATCTATATCAGTGTATGTCTGGCATCCTGTTAACTGGTTGTGTGGTGATGCAGACTCAAATTCTAGACTGTCCTTTATCTCGTTAACTGTTTCATCCCATTGGCTGACACTTAATAGCTCATTAAAAATGCTTGCTGTCTGGTGATCCATGTTATAATTATATTTTGTGGGTTTTAATATTTTTGGCTAATAAGGTACTCAAAGAGTGTAAAAATGTGTATGTATTGAGTGAGTACATGCAAATGTAGAAAATGTCAGTGTGTGCAAAACACTTTGACTGGTAGTAGATAAAAATAACCTTTTACTTATTAACTAACTTTTAACTGACTCTTTTGTTGCTTTTGCTCTGAGTTAATGGAAGAAAATAACCCATAAAACAAAATTAGTTAAGTTGAGGGCACTGCGCCACTGCTTTGACTGAACCAAGCACATGTTACTGATTTAAGTTAATTTAGAAACATAGAATTGATCCCATCTGTCACATTTGCACAGTGTTTTCAACTAAAGATCAATGCATGTGTTGGCTACGTCTGGCTACATTTAGCAATTTTAAGGCAACAGGGTAAAGCAAATTAATTATGACCTATAACAATCTTGAGCTCAGTAACAAATTATGGGAGTAGTGCTGAGTGCCTGCACTTAGCTCCTCTACTTGGTGGCTATTGTGAAACAACACTTCTGTGCAGAATTAATCTGAAACACTGCCATGATGCATGCCGAGAGATCATGAGAGATTACAATCACTTTTTTTTTTTTTTTACAATAAAACAGCTGCACAATACTTTAACAGCCCTTAACTTGGCTCAAATATTTTGGCTCAAATACTTTTGGGGTGTAACAGTAAAACTATTTGGCAATATATATCTGCATTGAAACAATTCCAAGTAAATGCCAGCAATCTTCTGGGTTGGGCAACACTTTGACATCCTAGCAGGGCATAGGAAATGTTAGTTATGTCTTCCCATTTTCACAAGAGCACAGCATGTCAAGTTTTATATGCTGCCAAACCAGTCACAGTTGAATCAGTAGTTAGAAAGGCTGGTTCAAACCCAGTATTGATTCTGTCTCAGGGTTGGTGTAGCAAGGGGGCCTCGATGAATACCATCATGGTCCAAGTGTGTCCAGGTACAGAGAAGCAGTGGAGAATCGGGAGGCCCTATTGCTGGTACCAAGGCAGCATTATGCACTGCCTCCAGAACAGGGCCTACAGGACACCTTGGAGTTAGTGGGGTCACTACAACAGAGGGGACGGTTATGCTCCTTTCAGGTTGTCCCAGATAAGGGCTACGCGGCATAAGGTCCTCCCCAGAGCTGTCTGGTAGATCTGGGATCATAGCAGGTTGGGCACGCTTCTCTCTTCTGTGCCTGAAGACCAGGATGAGGACAACCAGGATGACAATGAGGAGGAGGCAGGCAAGGAAGGGTAGGATAATCAGCAGAGGGTCAGATGCAGGCCTTGGTAGAGACTCCACCCTGACCGGGGTGTTTCTGGGGGGATCATCGTGTTTGCCCAGCGTGGACTTGGGCGCGGTAGAAATTGTGGATCTTCCTCGCGTGTGGTTCCCCCAGCGGTGCCTCGAGCGAGTCTTTGGAGGGGTCCTGTGCGGTCTTGTTGTTGGATGTGTGTATGGTGGCTGGTTCAAGAGGGACACAACGTCGGTGGTTTTGTTGATTGAAGGATGTCTGGTTGGTTGCACTGGAGTTTCTGCAATGACGTGTTTTCCTGTTTTTGGGTCATACGGCAGGACCATGTAAGTAAACTCTCCTCTGGCAGGCGGGACATTTGCTGCCTTTAAAAGGAACACAAATGAGTCGTTAAGTACATTAGCTGTTATGTTCTGCCTGACTGCTGTCGCGTTGTCGTATACAGCAGTGTAGTTGATGTGTTCCTCAATGGCAACTCTCCCCTGTTCTATGTCCATAAAGGAGAACGATTGCACGGCTTGGGAGGGACCACCAAAGCCATACGCCGCCTTCACGATCTTGCCATGTTTTGGAGGGATGATGATTTCAAAGACCGGGTCACTGTAACTGATGGAAGCCAGTTCTGTGGCATCGAGAACATCCTTCCTTAGCTTCACAGGGACGCCATCAGCGATCCGGACGTGGTGTCCCAGGTGGATCAGTGGCTGGACTGTGACGTTGACCACTTGATTGGTCAGGTTGCTGTCAGTAGTGAGAAGAGCCAACTCAAAGCTGTCCTGGGAGGAGGACAAATCCGTCATGTGGTAGGATACCTTCCCCAGCTCAAGGTCCTGCTGATCAAAGCATATGGCTACCTCTTCCATCGTCATGAGTCTTCCATAACTTGGTGGTGATGTAACATGGTATTTTATTATTGTGTTTTTCTTGTTGGTTACTGCTGCCATGTGTTGATGGGTCAGGGTCACTGTGGTCTGCCCTTGCACAAGAGACAGCCCAGTGTTGTTCACCACACTGATAGTGACATTGTCAACTTCTAGATTGAAGAGCTTGTAGAGTGGATGGTGGAAGCCATCGGTTACACTGAAGTAGAAAATTCCTGATGTGGGATGTCCGTCTTGAACAAAGTACACCCTTTCTTCATTCACATCAGCCTGGGTGAAGGTGGTTGTAGATTCATTTAATCTTTCCTCCAAGGCCAGAAACCCATTGTTGGGCTTACTGATTACAGTATAGTGGATGTCCTCGGGTAGAGTGTCCATGTCCTCCACTTGAAGGTTTTCAGGGCCTAAGGCTACAGTGTCCCCTTTAACCACCCGCAAACCAGGAGCTAGGGTTTTAAAAAAGGGAGGCTGGTCATTCACAGGCGTCACTATGATATTGAATAATTCTGAGACCCAAAGGTCCTTGTTCTGTGGTCGCTGAGCTGGTTTTCCTTTGTAATTTAGCCATACATCAAAACCGAAGCTGTCAGAAGTGGTCTCTGAGTCATCGTGCACATATGTGATTCCGTATTTGTTAAGGATGAACTGTGAGAAGTTGGGTTTCTCTCGGGTCAGGTTTCGCTCACCCACAACGATGGTACCATAGCGTGGTAGCTTGGTGACCCCATACCAGATCTCATAGGAGTGCCTTTCTTCTTCAGACAGCTTTCCCAACAGGTTTGAGGCATCCAGCTTTGACTTATCTATTGTAACTCGACTGCCTTCAGCCACAACCGCACCTGACATTATAGACATTGACAAAGATAATGAGACAATCATTTTCATAAATGTTTTGATGATTTCGATGTAAAATGCCTGTCCTGCCAAAAAATGCAATAACAGGATCAGGATCATAGAGATATATTCACAGAACATTGCTTAAAAATATCAGATGCTCAGGGTGTATTACCATTGTTGGCAAGAAGTACAGTCCTGTGGTTCGGGCCTGTGTTTTCATAGGAGATGTGGATGGTGAAGTTTTGGGGTGGGAGGGATGTTGGGGGAGAAAATGCAGTGAAGACAAAGGAGTCTGTCGCTGCCCATCCCACTGGTTCAGTGTGTTCATACAGGATTATGCCAGCTTTCACCTGAGGATGAAAACAAACAGCTAGATTATAATTTAAAGAAGTAAATAAAACGTTGAAATTATTATTCCAGTTTAAACCAGACACTGATTATGATTATTATCCTATGGATGATCCTAATTACCCAGTCATGTTCATTTTTGTCTCTCTGTAGAGTTCATAATTCCTAATTCTAACAATATTTTGAACAAAATCTGACTGTCCACATTTCACAATTCAAAATTAAGATGTTTTATGTTAGATTGGGGGTGGTGCTGGTTGTTTGCAAATATTGGTGTTTAAACTAAACAGTTGCATAAGATATCTTTATTAAAGGGAATGTTTGTTTTCCATGAAGCATTGCAAAATCATGATGTTTTGATGCTAAAAACAGTTTTACATGACACTCAAAAGGATTATTAGACTCATAATAATTAGTCAAATAAGAAGGGAACACAGTTTGTTGCTACTACTAATAGCTAATAGCTACAAAAAATTTAATATGTATATATATTTGAATGTATTTAATATTGATATATATTTACAAATATATATGTAAAATAAATATTTAAATTCCATAAAAAATATATATAAAACCATATCCAGCAGATGTGTCTATCAGACAGAAGTACTAGGCAAAGACCCTTTAAGGCATTAAAGTGTTCACAGTTCTGTAAGGAACCATTAAAGAAACCCTTCTTTAGGGTGTTCTATAAACGGCAACTGGGTTTTGTGAAACCCCTGAGACTCATTTGTCCGGACAGTTTTCACAAATAGAAAAGACAATGCAAAGATCATCTCATGCACTTTGATATTATACTTCCAAACCAAACATCTAGTTTAAAACCCACCATGTTCTGAGTGAATGCGGATATTTGCTTTGTCTCTGAGGAATTGTCTTCTTGCATCCTGACCAGCCTGCCCAATTTCGGTGGCGAGGTGACAGAATAGACGATGGTGCGATTCCCATAAATGTCTTCATAGTCGTTCGTGACAATCAACAAGTCATCGGGGGAAATCAGAACCGAAGAACCTGGAAGGAAGTGACAGCAAATCCCTCATATTATAACAACAATAAAACAGAAGTTAATGCAGAAATTAGTTGATTATGCTCAGGGACTGACATAAGTGGTACGCAAGCAAGAATTGGCGTATGTGGTACGACAAATGCGCACCAGTTTTCAGTCTTCACTGCGCAAATGCGTACCTAATTTAACTTCATATTGGATCTCTAGGAACCACCACTCAGGAAAAGAAAAATTATAATGACGTTTTAAAAATCAAAATTCAGTCAGAGTGGAGCAGACCAAACATATTAGAACGTTGATTTAATTTTTTGGTGTCAAATAATCCCATGGGTGACAAGACCTGTAATTTAATTTAGGTTAAAAGTCAGCACCCTTAATAAGGTGTATGCTAATTCATTAATATAGGTACTTATTAGAGTACTACAGCAAAAAATTATGTCAACCCCTGATTATGCGTGTTCTGGTTATGGCGATGCTGAGAAATCATGAGGGATTTCATTCTAAATTGCATTAAATGCCACATTTCCCCATCATATACATTGTTAGTAGTGGGTTTTACAAGAAATGTTGTTGCTATATTATGATTTATACAACTTTATTAGTGAGAGAAAAAAGATTTCTTTGTGTATTTCTGATGAAATGTGTTATATATCAGACTTGGTTCTCTTCCAAAACTACTGGATGTGCTAAAAGACTGCTAGTGGCACCAGTGAGGTTCCCTCAAGCAAGCTACCGTCCCCACACACTGCTCCCGGGGCGATGTGTAACTGGCTGCACTTGGTTAAGGGATTCAATGCGGAGGACGACACCGAACACACTGGATGATGAATGTGAACATTATAGTTATTGCTACTAGGAAAGAGGATACCATGAAACTACCTGGAAACACTCTTAGCGGTCGGTTCCTCTCTATGGTGAGGAGTAGAGTTTGGGCAGTGATGCTGAAAATTTGCCGTGGGGCAAAGTTTATTCCGTCATTGACCTGGAAGTGGAATCCACCAGACAGGGCTCCTGTTGTAAATAAATAAAACACACACCTGAAGTTTGGACCCCAAGATAATTCCTTCATTTTTTTGTCAAAAGTAACAACACTTTCAGTTTGGCTGGAGGAGGAAGAGGGATTTATGTTCTAGTTGAGGCGGGACTTGGAATTACGGACATATTTCTCCATAGCAACAAGAAATTAGTCTTAAATCTGAAAATTACGTAATACTGACATTCAGTGATCTCTAATAGCCTGTGTGGTTTCAGACACTGTACAACACTGCTATCTATAAAAATTAGAAAATGTTGGGACAAAAATCAGGTTTCCACGAGGCTGCTACTTTTTATCTTTTGCACAATGTTAACTTGTGGTTTTAAGTCTATTATTTCTTAGCCACATTAATCTCATAGCTCTAGTGCAAAAACTAAAGAAGTAAAACTCTAATGTCTTTTAATGAAGCAAACGTCTGATTACGTCTGATTACTATTTAGATCTCAAGGTGCTGTGGTTTTCTAGTTTCATGAATTAAGAAAGCTAAAGCACGGGGAAGAGCCTTTTCATACAAACTCCCAGCTTAGGAATAATCTTTCAATTTAGAACTCAGATAAGTCTACTTGTTTAGTAAAGTCTACTTGTTTACTAAAGTCTACTTGTTTACTAAAGTCTTCAGTATTTTTCCTGTTAGATAAAAGGTTCAGATCCACAAGTCACAAGACACAGAGAATGAAACTGAACTGGGATGCCATCATCCCAACACTTTCATGCTTATACTCCTCTTTGTTAAAAGTGGCATGTGTTGCAATTTTTTATATATTTTCAAATGTGTATAATTAATATGTAATATGTCTATAAAAAGAGTATTATATGTTTGTTTGTTTATATATACATACACACACAAGCACACACATATAGATAGTCTAACGGCCTTTTTCTCAGCATGTGATAAAGTCTTTCTGCTTACAAAGTTAACATAAGAATAAATACAAAAACAAGAAAGCAATAAAAAAACTATCAAAAAAGTTGTTGTCAAACTGGTAAGGACAACGCAGGTTCGGTTCCAGACTTCTTCTGTGTTCCTCTAGATGTTGTTTGGATTTGTGAAATTCCATCAGCAGCTCCTGATTTAATTTAATGAAAGACTGATTGAGTCAAACTATATTTCTGATAGAACCTACTATACTGGGCTTCCACAAGAAACTGCATAATGTTATTTGTATTTATTCTTGTTTAATTTCATTTAGTATACTAAGTAATACCGATGTGAAAAACACACTGTATGAACAAATTTCACTTGACTTAACACCCAGCATGTCTTTGCTGATCCATTACTTTTAGTTTAGAAAACTGGGTAAATTTAAACTTGAAAAGTGCTTCATAATCACCACTGTGGACGAACACCAGCCGCCCATGTAGGATGTGAGCCTGGGTGAAGTTCAGGACGGGTCTGGAGGGGGCGCTTTTCAGGGCCAGGTGTCCGTTGCTTGGGGGGGTGACAATAAACTCCAGACTCTCTGGGGGAGAGTCATGGTCTTCAGCACTGAGTTGTTCAGTGGTGATTTCAGTGATGGAGTCCACCCATACCTACAAGGATGACACTTCATCTCATTTTGCAGAACATCTGGAACCACGGTCACATTGAACATATGTGCACTTAAAGAAATGGAACCAAAACAGCAGCAGAAAGGATGTGAACTTTACTTAAAACTAAACGTGTAATATTTAAAAGACAATTTTCTCTTTTAGATGACTTTACGGCTCATTCCAGTAGTGAGTCTTGCGCCTCCTGCTGGACAAACATAGCATTTCAGTCCTACAATGAAATACCTAAGCTCCTCAGGCAATGACTTTGTCCAGTATTTAACTATAATCTACCGCAGAGAGCAATGCCACCAGTAATTAAAAACTGATTTTTGTTTAACATTTATTTTTAGAGGAATTTCAATTCAACTGGCAGGTTGCTACTATTTTAAAGATGTTTTATGTAGATGTTTGTCTTTTATAATTATGCTTTTTGTCTTGCAGCATTTTGAGATTAGCTTTACTGTAAAGTGCATTACAGTTACAAATAAAAGGTATTACATTATTATTATTATATTTTGGAAGACTGTGAGCATTCAATTTTGCATGTAGTTTTCAGGTAGGATTGTTTTCTGTGTGCAAAGAACACCAAGGACTTCATTTAGTTCACTCACTGGGGCTTCATCCCAGGACATATCTTAACTTTATACTTTAGACAAAAAAAATCATGTAAGGCACACAAACCTAAGCAGAAAGTAAAGAGCACACTTATGTACTTTTCACCACCTGAGTGCATTGTTATCATAATACTTCACATAAAGACACACACACACACACACACACACACACACACACACACACACACACACACACACACACACACACACACAC
>JBBPDC010141983.1:0-24788 GCA_037974485.1 Hemigrammopetersius urotaenia
CAACACAGAGTTTCAGCTCCTCCAAAGATTTTCGATTGGATTTAGGTCTGGAGACTGGCTAGGCCACTCCAGAACCTCGATATGCTTCTTACGGAGCCACTCCTGGCTCTCCTGGCTGTGTGCTACAGGGCATTGTCATGTTGGAAGACCCAGCCATGGCCCTCTTCAGTGCTCTGACTGAGGGAAGGAGGTTGTTGTTCAAAATCTCACAATACATGGCTCCATTCATCCTCTCCTTAATACAGTGCAGTCGTCCCGTCCCCTTCACAGAAAAGCACCCCCAAAGCATGATGTTTCCACCCCATGCTTCACAGTAGGGATGGTGTTCTTTGGATGCAGCTCCTCCTTCTTTTTCCTCCAAACACAGCAAGTGAAGTTTAGACCAAAAAGGTCTCATCTTTTGGTCTCATCTGACCTCATGACCTTGGCAAACTTCAGACGGGCCTGGACATGTGATGACTTCAGCAGGGGAACCTTCCGTGTAATGCGTGATTTGAAACCATGACTGCGTAGTGTTCTACCGACAATGACCTTTGAAACAGTGGTGCCAGCTCTCTTCATGTCATTGACCAGCTCATGCAAAGTGATTTCCTGGTTTTTTTTTATTACTTTCTGTCTCTCACAGTGGGAATGCACCCTCCATGATTCCTAAGTGGGAGAACTTGCACAATCGCAGGGTGTTCAAACACTTATGTTCCTCACTGTATATATTTTTACTGTTTACTTTTGAACACTGCCAACTGGTGCTGAATGTGCAAACTGACATTTAACCTAAATTAAATATCAGGTCTAGTCACCCACAGGGATTATTTGGTACCAAAAATATTTAATATGCAATCTAGTGCGAAGAGAGTTCCTGCTTCCTTTTCGCCACTAACTGGTCGTAACGAGGAAGGCAGGCTGACGGAGCCACTCAGAGCGTATTTCTGAGCAGGGCTGGAATGCGACAAAAAATTATTTCGGAATTTTGGAATGCAGGGGCCGCTCCTGAAGACCCTTTATGACACTGTAGTGCTTTCAGCCATCTTTAGTTTTTTTTTTTATTATTTGTATAGTGTAGTGTACTTTTGATACTGTATAGTTTTATTCTTTTTTTATATTGTTTTTTGCTGCTCTTACCTTTGTACTGTGCACATTTTGCCGTAACCTAAATTTCCCACTTGGACTAATAAATATTTGTTATCTCATAAGGACTGCATGGACTGGAGAGTGAATGGTACATTTACATTGCTCAAACATTACCAATGCTTAAATACATTAAAGTAATTTGTGTCTTCAGCTTGAAGTGAATGTTTATTAGCCTAGTAAAAGTGAGACAGCTGGTTAGAGTAGTCTGCTCTGCATTAGGCTAATCTTCATAAACTTCTGGAAAAAGGCTACAATATGAAGTGCCCTGACTCATACCAACATATCCTGCCAAGGTAAAGCTCCTTTAGGCACATCAGCTCATATAAGCTGTAGTGAACTTAAAGTGAACTTATTGTGGTCCTGCCACATACATCTCTCTAGAGATCTCTCTGAGCTTGGTCAGTTTATGTCTTACACATCTTCTCATGCCAACCCCTTAGATGAAGCTAAGCATTACTCAGAGTATGTCTGCATGTGGCAAAAGCCGTGCCTGCTTCTGGTGGGCATCTGGGTTTTAAACCCTGCATATACACACTGTTGCGGGCAGGAGCCTGGAGACAAAGGGCAAATGGGTGCTTAAACTGAGGAAATGAATGGCCAGGCGAACAGACCACAATGGACTCTCCTCAGTGGAGTCCAGCAATAGACATTTCTCAGCTAGCTTATTGTGCCCAGACTAATAGCAAGGATAAATGAAGAGCCTGAAAAATTTTGCCTGGTTTGGAAAAAATAACTTAAACTTGGAATTAGCTTAATAGTGATCAGTTTCTCTGACCATCTCTTGAATCTACAAAGGCCATTTAACCTGGGATGATATTTGAAATAGAGGGCATCAGGAAATCAGATAAGAATCTATTATATCTATACGTTTGGCAGAAGCTTGTTTTGCTAATGTACTTCTTGTTGGCATTAACTATATCTGTAAATGCTCTGTTAAAGCTTTTCAGATTCAGATTAGCACACTTTGCTATAAAAGCCAGAAATAAGAGATGAATTTGCACAACTTTCTTACCTTAATTTTTGCCTTGAGAAACCTAAAATAGACTTACATACATCATTTCAGACATTGTCACACCCAGACAGTAAGGAACTTCCAAACGACATGTAAGTTTTGACACATACATAAGCATCTGAACATCTGATCTTGTCTATTATATTGCCCATTAGTAACTAATATTGTCCATTAGGAATCCCTATTTCCATTACACTGCTTGCCTGGAGGCCATATGAGATGCTTCACCTGTGGGACAGGGACGAGTATGTGGCTGTGGCTCCATTAGTGTGATCTGATTCGCCAGTCCATGCGGATGCCAGAACCTCACTGCCATAGTCAGCTAACCTAATCAGGGAAGTGTTGCTGAGCAACAGTACACAGAGGAGCGCATTCAGATGCATTCAAACACATGTGCTCATGTGATCACAGTTCAGAGAACTATGGAATGGGTTTCCACCAAAAATAATCATTTGGTATCAATTAAGTCGCAGCTCTTGGATTGGCCATTTATAGATGGAAGGAGTCGAGGAGGATGGCCGTGGTATTTTAATTCAACTAAAAAAAAAGACTTGCTTTCCTGTTATTCTTTCTTAGATACCCATATGCTTCATGGACGTTAAAATATTTGCTTCACTTTCAGCAAGGTGTTACCTAACCTAAGTGGTCGCAAGTCCAATGAAATATTTAAAGACATGTATATGGTACTATACTTTGCTGAGGATTTGCTTTTATCTCAATCAATACACACCCACTCATGCAAAACACACATTCCTTTTCCCCACCTCCTCACTCACACTTCTCTGTAAAAAACCTGTGTAAACAAAAAAGAAAAAATAACTCACTCTCTGCAATTTTTTGGGGGGACAGGAGGAAGGAGGTGACAGGCAGCAGAGTCTTCCTTTCTTCAATTAAAGCTGTGAAAACGGCAGCCTGTCAGCTACCACACAGGGAGTTTCCATCTTAGCCCTCGCACACACACCTCACAAACACACACACAATTCCAGGCTCCCCTCCCTGCTCAAAGAGGTGTGCAGTTGAAGCTCTCATACTGAGGGCTTCATAGAGAGGAATCTACATGCATGCATACAGAAAATAATATATATAAATAAATGATATTTATATACATGCTGAAAGTCTTTTACTATACACTCTCTCTCTCTCTCTCTCTCTCTCTCTGTATATATATATATATATATATATATATATAGAGAGAGAGAGAGAGAGAGAGAGAGGGAGAGAGAGAGAGAGAGAGAAAGGCGGAAGAGGATTTAGTCACAAACTGACTTTTTTTGAGAATCAAGCTCATAGTTTTAAGGGGAAATCCCCAAAATAATGTGGAAACTGCAATTATCATACGCCTGTTTTTGCTTTTTTTGTGGCAATAAATATATTTTTTCTGTATGTTTTCACACAAGGGGAGTAGATCGAGGGTTATTCCCTGAAAACTGTTCACCTCGCCGCAATGTCCTAATACTTTTGAGGAAAATGTTTAAATCTCTTATTGCTCTCTAATTTTGCTAATGATTTAACTTCTGCTACATCTTCCCTCTTCAGAACCAAATTTGAAGAATCCGAATCTAACCATCACTTCTCAAATCTTGTTCTCTCCCTGGAGATATCTTGTATCATCCTTTCCTCTAACTACCATGCTGCCTGCCACACAGAGACCAGACCATGCCTTCTCACCACTCTCTCCTGAGGAAGTGTCATTTCTCCTGACATCCAGCAGCCCTACCACATCTCCACTCATAATCAATGGTTCCTTGATGGCTGGCCACAGTTCATCTGCTTTCAAGTCTGCTGTGGTCCTTTCTCTCCTTCCTTTCTAAAGTGCAGTGTATAACAAAGTCAACAATTTTTTCTCCCTGAACAGGCTCCTGGACTCCCACTAGTCTGGGTTTAAGATGGCTCACTCCACTGAAACTGCTCTTTTTGCCTTCTCTTAAGAACTTCATGCAGCTAGATCAGCAAACCTGTCTTAGGCTCTGATCCTCCTTAACCTCTCTTCTGCATTTCACTCTGTTCAGCAGATCCTCTGTCACCAGATCCTCCTCACCACTCTCTCCAACCTTGGGATCTCGGGCACAGCCTGACACTGGTTCGCACTGGTATCCCACAGGGCTCGGTCCTAGGACCAATTCTCTTTTCTCTTTGTACTGGTTCTCTTGGGGATGTAATAGCCTAACATGGGTTTTCCTACCACTTCTACATCAGTGATACACAACTTATTCTATCTTTCCCTTTCAACAATAACCAGGTCTCAACCCGCATCTCAGAATGTCTGGCCGACATCTCCTCCTGGATGGTGGCCCACCATCTCAAGCTGATCCCTAGCAAGACTGAGCTCCTCTTCATCAAAGGGAGTCTGTCACCAAGACACGATCTCATCGTTTCTGTTGGGAACTCTTTTATCATCCCTTCTAAGAAGGTAAGAAATCTTGATGTTACGCTACATGAAGATCTGTCTTTCTCGCCGCAGGTTGACCAGAACACGCTGATACCTTCTCTACACAGATTCTGGTCTAGACTTCTGCAACTACTGGCTGGACTTTCACAGAAGGTAACTAAATCACTTCAGCTGATTCAGAACGTAGCTTCCAGGTTAGTATTCAACATTCCTATGTTCACTCACAACACACCATTACTAAGGAACCTTCACCGTCTCCCTGTGGCTGCTCACTTTCAAGCGTCCACACACAACAGCACTGATCACAGCGCATGTCACTTCTCGTCTTGAGCCACCGCTGCTCAAAAAAAGAGGTAGACATACGTCAAGACTCTTCTCAGTCTTGGGCCACCTGTGGTGGAACGAACTTTCTCTTCCAATTAGATCTGCGGTGTCCCTTTGCTGACTTCAAGCATCGCCTGAAGACCCACTTCTTCAAGGAGCACCTTGGCGACTAACTATGTCTCTCATTCTGTTTGCTTATTTCCAGTTTAAAAAAAACAAACAAAACAAACCTTCCTTACTCTTGTTTTACCTCCTGACTTTTCTATGACTTGTTTTGTTCAGGTATTGCTTGACTTGTGTTGTTCATGTATTGCTTGACTTGCGTTGCTCAGGTATTGTTTGACTTGTCTTGTTCAGGTATTGTTTGGCAGGTGCTGGTTAGGTATTATTTGACAGATGTGGGATTTAAGTTGCTTTACAGGTTTAAGAAACAGTTATGGACTACTTGAGCACTGATGTACGTCACTCTATATGAGTGTTAGGTAAATGCCATAAATGTAAATGTAAATGTGTGTGGGTGCGTGCGTGGGTGTTTGCTTGTGTATTCTTACATTGGGAGTAAATTGACACACCGCAGTGGTGTCAAAGGTAAATTGTCAGCCCTTGTAACTGAGCAAGGTGGGGTAGGGGGTCTAGCACACAGGAGTTATTTTTATACAAATCTCATCCTCTTTTAGACACTGGTGAAATTATGCTTCTATTGGGGTCAGCCTGCTGTTAAAGGCAAACACTGCTTGGCAGTGATGTAACCTCACTCTAGTGCTGTGAATTATTGAGTAGCTTGTGTTAAAGGGCCATAAGGCCAGTCTTGCTTGGATCAGGTTTAGACTGCAGAACAATGGCACTGCAATGAGCTCCATACACTGGGCATTGCAATGAGCGTCACTGTGGGAAACCCTGCTCACATTGGACCTCTAGTACTGTCTCTGCCACACACCACATCATTTAATTGTGTAACAGTGTGTAATCTTCAATTCCTTTAACAGGATTAATTATGATGCACCTTAGATCTCTGGTTTTCTACTCTCAATGTATGATTTAGCATAGCATACTTTTTATGAGTCTTTTGCATTTAATATACAGTGCTGCTTGGAAGTGTGTGAACCCTTGTGGGAATTGTCTATGTTTCTGCATAAATATGACCTGAAATATCATCAGATTTTTACTCAAGTCCACAAAGCAGATAAAGAGAACCCAGTAGATTAAATTAAACAAAAATATTTCACATGGTCATTTATTTACTGAGGAAAATGATCCAATATTACATACCTGTCAATAACTGTTGATCAGTCCTGCACATCAGCTTGAAGGGATTTTAATCCATTCCTCCTTACAGAACAACTTCAGTTCTGGGATGTTGGCAGGTTTCCTTGCATAAACTGCTCACTTCAGGTCAGTCCACAACATCTCAATTGGATTAAGGTCAGGACTTTGACTAGGCCATTCAGAACATTAATTCATCCTTTTGTTCAGTGCTCTCCTGATGGTGGACTCATTAACATTAACGAGCAGAAGTGAGGCCTTCAGTTGCTTAGCAGTTACCCTAGGGTCCTTTGTGATCTGGCCAACTAATACAAGACTTGCTCTCGGTTGGTCGCCCACTCCTGGGGTACAACAGTCTTAAATTTCCTCCATTTGTACACAATCTGTCTTACTGTGGATTGGTGGAGTCCGAACTCTTTAGAGATTTGTTTTGTAACCTTCTTCATCCTCCAGCAACAACCCTTTTTCTGAGGTCTTCAGTAATCTCCTTTATTACATATCTTTTGACAGATATGTAATAAATTCCCTCAATGTTCATTGCTGTCATGTGTCGTGGAAAATCAAGAGGCCTATCAAAAGACTCTTTGCTCAGAGCAAAGACTTCCTATACATTCAAAAAGACCATTTACCTTATCAAAAATGGGCAGAAACCATGGCACCTCCCCTCTGTCTCCATGGTGACGACCCTGAAGAAGCGCTTTCTGGTCTACACAAATCACCTTAAAACACTGCTTACTCATGATCTAACTAGGTTGGGTTCCTGGGGTCTCTCCTTGCGTCAAGATTCGCAATAAACGCTCTTATCACCCTGATGTGCCTAAGAAGTGCCACGTTGTTACTTTTTCCAGGTCTATGAAAATCCTAATTCCACTCCAAAACATAGTGTTTCAACAAAATAACAAACTCATAAAATCACATCCTTTGCCCTAACGGCCTCAGGAACAGTTACTTAATGATTTTAGACAGCACAATGTCCCTTAACCTGATTATAAATAAAAAGAGTAATCTGAAATATACTGATTTCTTATAATATATGTGATTTTTTTCCATAACACATGTTTACCAGTATTATCAGTCATAAGTTATCGGCATAATAACTCAATCCTGAGCGGTGAATGAATGCCGTTCACCTGTTCATATTCTAGTGCAGGGGTGGGCAACTCCAGCACAGTTTCATGGTAGATCTCCTCAAACACATTCCCTAAACCTGACAATTAACTGGCGAGGTGAATCAGGAAATCACCAAAACGTGCTGGACCACGGCCCTCCAGGACTGGAGCTGCCCATCCTTGTTCTAGAGGATGTGCTTGCTTCCAGTTCCTTGTAGAGGTCATGTGACTGGTGTGCGTGACAATTTTTTTCTCTTAATTTCTCATATTTTTAATATATAGTTTTATTCTAAATTAGAATACAGTAGAATAAAATAGTACATTTCGGCAAAATGCATCCAGGCCATGCTGTTTACAGTGTTAATAATTAAAAAGGGGGCAAAAGTGAACCCAAATTCATCTACACCATAGTTTCTTAATCATGCTTGTGATGACCCACTGTTCCTTAACTCAGCTCACCTAATCCAACTCAAGAAGGGCTCAGTAATCAGTTGAGGAGCAGTATGGAACGCAGTTCAAAGTTTAATCATGCCGCAGTAGAGAGAACTCATAGTTAGATTCTTCAAGTTCTGCAGCTGTGTGTTGAAGTGCTGAAGAGAGAATAATCCATACAAACAGAAGTAATGTACATTGTTACCAGTTTAAAAATGTACACTCAGGCAGCAAGGGGAGAAGAGCAAGGAATCCAGCAGTCAGGTATGTCTGCAAACAGTCCCAAAATACTGCTCTAAATTGGCAATGATAAAATGGGCATTTACATATATGCGAAGCTCCTGTTCAACCACATCCTGAAAGATTGAGATCTGGTGACAGTGGAGGTCGTTGCAGTACGGTAAACTTATTGTCATGTTCAAGAAACCAGTTTGAGATGATTTGAGCTTTGTGACATGGTGCATTATCCTCCTGGAAGTAGCCATCAGAAGACATGTACACCAGAAGATGGATATAGTCTTACATTAACTTATGGTAAAATTACATATGACAATCTAAAACCTTTTCCTAATATATAGGCCTTGAACCAAAGAAAGGAGGGAGTAGTACTCATATCCAAGCAAACTTGGACATCAGTGTAATTACAAGTTCATACCATAATAAACAGCATTTTGTGAGAATTGGCACTGCTTGTATTTGTATCCTGCTTTTGCTATGTAGCAGCTGGGGAATATGTGGAATGACATCAGATAAGCTGGTGTTGCTAAGCCGCAGGCACCTGTATTTCCATACACAAAGCTTGTAAAGAGCACCTCTGTGGAAACCCTTGCGGGACGAAGGTACAAAGTGTATGAGTTTCAGGGAGTGGCTTAACTTTAGGCAGGCAACAATAAGCTGGGCAAAAAAAGTAATGGTAAATATGACCACTAGATGATTCACTAGAATCGCCTGCTGTTTTATATACTTAGCTCCTGTCTATAAAGAACAGCCATGTCTGTAGCTATTTTTAGCAGCCCCTATGTCTGCACATTTTGGGAAGCCGAGGCATTAAAACCCCAACAGCTAGGTGCAGCTTGAAGCGCTCTCCGTGGTGCTGATCTGTCATCCATTTGCAGTGAATAAAACTGAGGGACTATAATTGGCAGTGCTAGCCTGAAACGTCAAAACATAGGTTAAGTACAGATGGCTGAGCCGTTTCCTCCCAATCTTATCATAATATTAGCAGGAGCTCTTTTGTTGTTTAAGCAAAAAAATTAAATACAAGAATTTAAACTGACTGAAAAACTGATTCAATTGTAGGGAGACTTACATAGCGTAGAATCAAAACAAAACAAAGCAGTAGAAACATCATCTTTCTGATCTTATTAGGTCAGCTAAAATGCTGAAATAGTCATTAACTTCTCTTTATGTCATCCTAGAGTTTCATTACCCCGCTTAAAGACTACTTTTTCAGTTCATCATGTAGCAAAGCAAATGTTAAATCCCACAACCATATCCAGTTTGCAAGACCCCATTATCAGTAACATATCTTACTGGTTTGCTGCTTGTCACTCAGATGAAGCAGTTTAGATATTCTTCCACTCTCTCACTGACTTTCCTACAAAATGTAAGCTGATGTTAGTGCTTTGTGTCTTTGATGGTGACAAAGGTAGATTGCGCAAACAGTGGACTGTCTGTCTGTCTTTTTTCCTATCTGTCCATCAGTCTCTCTGTCTGTTGATCTACCTGAGCTTCTTACTATCTGTCTGTCTATCAGTTCATCCATCTATCTATCTGTCCTTCTATCTAGCTATTTGTCTGTCTCCTCTAGCTATCCAACTATGTATGAATGTATCTGTGTTCCTTTCTGTTTCTCTGTCTATCCATCTGCTAAATTAAAAAGTAAAGTAAAACCAACATCCATCTCCTGGTCACCCACTGATCATCACCCACGTATTCTATCATGCACCTTCAGACTGATTTCCTGAAAGAGAAATTGTAATAATGAATGAGACTCTCTGGCTAATCGCCAGGAAGAAAATGCATTTGCAGGCTCGCTTGTGATTAAGGAAGAAAAATCAACCAAAATCTGCCATGCAGCAGCTTCCTGTCTGCATACAAACCCGAAACTGTCACAAGCAGCAGCAGCAGAGCACAGGGAAGAAGGCTGAGAGAATGGAAGGAAGGAAGCATTTATAGTCAGTGGTCTAAAAAAAACCTCATCTCTGCTCGTCAAACATTGCCGTTGCACCAGTCAGTTCAGGGCAAAAGTCAAGCTCAACCAATTACTCACACTCATATGGGGAGCTATAAATACTGAAGGAAAATGAAAAGAGCTCCTCTTGTCCTGATTAAGAGTTTATTACACAAAATAGTTGCACATACAGTTATAGCTCTCCTTTTGTCATGTGCCATTATATTTGTGGTATACAAAACAAAAGCAATGTCTGAATTATTCCACAGTACTGAGGTATTTGTCAAGCAGAATCAATGCATTCTCTTTAATCTATAACATACCATGCAAACGATCACTGTGATTCATACTTTAGCAGAGACGGGAGGTTTACCTAAATGCCAAAGAGCCATAGGTATTAATAAAGTTGGCTAAACTTGCACATTTAAAAAATGTTTATTCATTTTCCCTGTAACACTAAATCTAATAACATAAAGTAAATGAAGTAGGGGTGCAATGATACATTGCTAAAAACAGCAAGTGATGAATGGGCTGTGCTCTCATTTGCAAACCAGGTAAGCACCAAAAGTCACAAGCATAACAATAAAAAGAACTAAAAGACAGATGGTGGAATGTGTGCGAACCTCAGCTAGGGCCACGGCACCATAAGGTCCCTCATTCACACCTGGTTCCGCATTTATAAATTCAGACGGAAGGCCTTTTGCAGCACGTTCAATAGGGGATGTGCCTCTGCCTACACTACTTAAGTGTTTTTCAGACTGCCTCTCACTTGGGTCCGCACCAAGTGCTTCTCACAAACAGGACTGAGCAAACATCTGAGGCTTAAGGGCAGGAAACAGTTTTTTTCTAGGCAAGGTTGGTTTTGCTTATTAGTGATAAATAACATGCCGCTGACACAATGCCATTACTGTCATTGATAAACGCAATGTCTAAGGGTTCATTTCTGCTGCAATAGCAACCTGTGTTCTTGATTTGATGAAAACATGGCTTCCCCGTTATTCAGTAAGCAGAGGCCAACAGGTTTTTCCAGTAAGACTCTGGTAAGACTGGTAACGCTCATGATGGCTTCAGTGTTTGCACTTGCAGCAAAGGATACAGGGATGCTACAATAGTATTAAGCCACTGCTCAGCAGCAGAGAAGTTTACTGTTGTAAAGACTTTGCCATTCAACCTTCCCAGGGAACTAAACACCATGCTCACTGTTTGTCTAACTGTCTATCTGTCTGTTCCGCTATTATTCATCTATTTATCTATTTTACCATCTATTAATGATCATTTAGTGATTGTCTCGAGAAGAGGTTTGTTTAAAGTTACATGCTCCTCCCACAAATGCATTTTTTCATAGTTACACTAACTGCCAAGACATGTAACGTTGTGGTCATTTTCTCGGGTGTCCTAAAACGTTTTCACCGTATTGCACACAGAATCAGCATGTATTTTAAGACTCAGAATCAATCACTCCAAAAGAGTTTATTGCCAATTTACTTCTCTCCAAGTATGTATAAAGACTACCAATAGCTGTAATATAGAGTGGAGCAACAGCTGTCTGTTACCTAATAGAATCTGACACATGAGGATGAAATCATCTGCTGCCAGGGTGCTATGTTTTTAGCTATGTCTTATTTGAGTGATGGGGATATTTGATAATCAAGGGAAAAAGATAAATGAGTTTTGGACAAAATTACAGTAAAAAAGAATCACTCCAATCATCATGCTTATAATATGGTACTTGTTATTCTTAGAGCTAATCACACATTCAGTCCATCCTGGTGAAGGCTTCCATAAGATGTTTTTGATTATGTAAAGCTGCATTATAAAATATTTTGCAGAACAAGATATGCGGTATTCAAAATCTCAGTGCTGCAAACATTCAGTGACTTTCACCCGATCACTGTGCAACCCTTAGCATTTTGTTACTATGTGATGCAGCATAGCAGTTGTTTTGGCCCCATCCAATCCATATTCACACAACGCACCAAACCTTATCGTGCTCTTCACATGCTTTTCCATAGGTACAGTTGCATGGTGGGACACGTTTTTTTTGTAAAAATATCAATTCATGTATTCGTTTACATCATTTATACCTGAGGGATGGTGTCTAATATGGTTTGGTGATTTTCTTACTCACACCTGCCTCAGCTAGGTGTGCTAATTGCCAGCTCTTGCTGGACCATAGTTTCCTGCATGTTTGTTTGTGAAAGTGAAAGTGAAAGTGACCATTTGTCACCATTTGTTTAAGGTGTTTAGAGTTTAAAATGTTATTTTATTGAGTTTGTTGCAACACCAATGTGATATTTCACATATGTACAAATAAATATATATAAAGCAATAACACACTTTAAATGGAGGCATTTTGACAAATTGACTATTGACTATGTAGCGGCTATAATCAAATGATGAGTGGCCCAATGTGAATATTTACATATTTTACATAATTTACTTTTACAAAAAATAATCCCTGGTTTGCATTTTCTCTTTATGTTATAACATTGTAGGCTACAAATGAATGCATGTGGTGGATTGTGGATTAGTTAATTTCTTAGTACATGATTGTCCCACAGATTGTCCCAAGAAAAATGTGTTGTAAAACTAGACCCATTAAGTTTGATTGACAGTACCATCCAGTAGCCTGGTTCTAATTGGACAAGTATCAATTGATCAGTCAGGACTTAATGTGGGTGTTTGCAGAAGCTCTCTGCTAAAGCTATTGTGTGAATGACTTTGAAAGAGACCCAGAGCAGAAGTTCAAAGCAATGCATAGTTAAAGCATTGGCAGACAGGGTTAAACAATTCGCTCCTCCAAGACAAATGGCTGTGGTTGGATGCAGGAGCAAACACATTGATTGCTTGTTCATGAACAACACCCCTTGTCAGCAAAGTCCTATTTTTCCCACACGTCGTGTCCCAGGCAGCAAATAAGATATCAGGAACCAGGAGCTGGGGTTAATTCCATTTCAATTCAAGGTCAGAATGCTATTCAAATTCACCGGCAGACCAGCAGAATTGATTTAGAAGTGACTCAAACCTTATTAGAAAACACTCAGGCCATGTCTCATTTGAAGCCCGAGAAGTCCCAGCCCAATATAACCTAGTTTTTTAAGTATAGATGTATGCATTCCCAGATAAATCTATTATGCAGCAAAACAGCTAGCCCACACTTGCTGGTAATTGTCTATATAAGGGATGCCTGAAAAATTAGTGTTAAAAGCCCGGTCATCGTTAACATCCCCCACAATGGATTTAGCCTCATACGTGACAGATTATCGATAGATTGCGAATTAGACATAGGCTAATGAGGAACAGTGTGACTGATGTCAGCGTGGAAGCTGATCTACTGAATGTAACACAAGATGTACATTATGTTTTGACATCAAACAAATAATCTGTTGGTGCTAAACTGATCCAACTGTTTCCTGAACTTCAAAGGAGGGCTGCATGTAAAATGACTACTTGAACACAACTGAGCTATTGTAACTATTCCGTTATTATAGATGGTGCAGTACTACTTTAGCTTTTCTAGTACTGACACTGATGTATAAAGTTAAGAGCTGGTAAATATCAATGGAATATTTTTTAATTTAATTTTTTAAAATTAATTCCATTTTAAAAGACATCCCCAACTAAAAAGCCAACAGAACATACTGATGAGGAAAAAACAACCAGACACTATATTGAAATATAAATGTGAAAACAATTAAGACAAAACCAAGTTCTATATTAACTCTATATTAATGATGTAATGTAAAGTATTCCCATGCACATAGCATCTAGAAATATAAAAGAAATTACGGAGAAAGTGAAGAAGGTTCTTGCAGTTTTCATGGACAACATTATTTAACAATATCTAAATAGAAAAAGCTACATAGGGCAGGCTATATAAAGGAATTTAAATCTCCCTTTAACTACATTTGGTTCAATAATTGGCAAGTAGAAAGTTCATGGAACTGCAACTAATTGTCCCCAGACAAATGCAAGAGTTCACTCAAACTATGGATAAAGAAGAGAAGACAGACAAACTTTGGGATTAAGTAATCTGGCTGGACACAAAAGAAAACCTAATTAGCAGTTTGTCATGTTTGGAGAAAGAAGGGTTAGGTATAACACCAAGAACTCACCGACAATGAAGCATCATGGGATGGAACTGTATCTCGGCAAATGGTACTGAGGCATTACATTGGGGCCTTTGTAATGTCAGAATACTTTTTCAAAATTTCTTTGATTATGCGTATGAATACCTATTTTATTCTTAATATTTATAAGTGCAACATTTAAAGACATTATGTGCAAATATTTAGGTTACATATGTACTGAAATAAAAAAAACCCCCATAATTATCAGAAAATGTGCCCATGTAAAATATGGTTCTTAAAATGAAGGAGTTGTAATTGCAATACCTAGTTATAGGGGAAGGAAAAATGATGTGGATTATGTATCATGAAAATGTATCAAGATACAGTTTGCCATTGTTGCCATATTTGCTAGCTGGCTACTCGCTATGCTTTTGTTTACCATAGGCTACACGTGTCCAACATGTTCCAGAATCAGAATAAACTTGTATCTAATTCAGTTTTTTGTTTGGGATTTTTTGCTGATGTGATCAGATGCTAGTGCAGCAGAATCTTTTGCTTATGCAGTTGATGATTTTTATCAGAGCGACACAAATCTCTTTGTCTAATGTAACGAATCAACAAATAATAATTTTAAAGATTTGAGAAGACAATAAATATGTAGTGCAAATTGAGCAATACTTAAAATTTAAAGGACCAGAACATACAGCTTCACATGTTTCGATTATTTGTCCCCCCAGATTAATTAAATCAGGGTTCCATGTTCACACCTGAGGCCCTCCATTTAAACCTAACTGAATCTGGCATGTGGCCGCACCCAATACTTCACAAGCTACAAGGATCCTATCTGGGAGGGGGTTTTACCCTCCAATATTAGGACAGAATCCTTTGTTGTTTCAGGCAGCAGATGAGGCCCCTGTGTAAATCTAATAGAGATGTGGGCCAGGGTCGGGGGGCTGGGTAGGCACGTGTGTGTTTTTGGGGGGTGGCTGTGATTGTCATTTCACTGGTCTTGGGAGAATTGTGCTTTCTCTCCCTCTCTCTATCCCCTTATTAACAGCCTTGCCTTGTCACCGGTGTCAGTGGTTAATCCCAGCGCCCTTTGGGGAATCCCCCCTTCCTCAGACCAGTCACCCCGCTTCGACAGATGGGACCTTTTTTCCAGCATACTAATCATGCCCAATGAAGGATCCCAAAGGCGCCCCTTGCTTTTTTGGTCTCCGTCTTTTTTCCTCAGCCCTTAGGGAATGGTTGGGACAGCACCATGATGCAAGCGGTGACCAAGGAAGGGAATCAAAAGAAGTTCCAGTAGCAGCAGCACAGAGCAAGAGAGAGAGGACGTAAACAAAGGCATTAGCAACATCTAGAAGTGAGGGATGCTTTCAATGGTTTCTCAGTTCATCTAGGATGTCATATGGCCAGCTTCTAAATTGTCAAAGCATTTCTGAAATGTCTAATTACACAGGTAAACAAACAATTTTTTGTAATCATCAGAATCCACAACACACTTTTCCAAACAAGTTTTTCATGGTGAATTCAGATCTGCTTTCAGTTTTGTTCAGTCACATCAATTTTTTGAAATATGAGTAATGATAGATTTGTAACAGACTTGCATATGGTTTTATTAAACCACAGGCACCAATCAAGTAACTTTCAATATTTTCAGTGCGAAGTCAGACAGGCCACACTGTGGCATAGATATAATGATTAGTGTCAGTCAGCTACCATTGTTTCTTCAAAAACTCTGAGCAAATGATTATTATATGGTAATTATACCAACTATCATGCAATATCTAACTAGTGTCATTCCAGGGAAAAACTAAACATAGATTTGCAATCAGCATGAAAAACACTACAAAACCCACATGAACTTATGGAAGCAATCCAATATTGCCTTTCACCATATAAATTTATCTCCCACCTCAGTATCAAATGAAAGTCATTTTTTTCATGTTGGGCCACTGAAGTCATATGAGTCTAACAGCAAGAAAAAGTTTCGTTTAGGAAGAATAAAAGCATCATTATTGCTCACTGTGCGCTGAGGAGCTCTAATTATAAAGAAAAATCATTAGATATCCCACACAGAAGTTATCTCAGCCCACATATCAAACACACACACACACACACACACACACAAGAGCTAAGTTCATATTAGCGGTATATTATTTTTCACAGTGATGTTTTGAGACTATGAAATTCCAATTAGGTTTATTTTTTCTGAATATTAATTTACACTTGGTGGAATCACAGCCTAAATTCTCCTATAGTGTCATACTCAGTAAGCTCAAGTCCAGTCTGAAAGCCCTCAGCCCACACTAGGCACATAAGACATCACAAATACACAGCTCTGAAGTCTGAATTATCTCTTTTTTCTGAAAACCGAACTAATGATCTACACTAACGGGGAAACTGCAGATATCCTCCACATTTTTTTACTTTTGTAACAAAAAAAGTTGTGATGTGGATCAGCAGTCCCCAGCACCAGGATGAGGGGGCATGGCGGATGAAGGTCCGATGTCACTATGTTGGACTAAATTCATGACTGCTGATCCACATCACAACTTTTTTTGTGGCAATATATACAATTTCATACATTTAAAATTATTCAGAGAAATATAATTTTGTAACATAAGTATTACTGTAATATTGGGGATTACATTAATATAGAGCTATATTTCCACCTTCTTGGGATGGTGAAATGCTGCTATCCTCAGAGGTGGGAGGTTTGAAAGCAGCCAATCCGAGAACAATATTTTTTTCTCCTTTGACGCAGCGGCAGTCCCGAATTTCCCCCATGGAGCTTCTCAAGTGTTCTCGTTCTCCTAAAGCCTTGTATTTTTATTACAGTAAATTAAATGTATTTATTACTGCATTTATCCTACTTATACAAATGAAAACGATAGCACATACCAAAGAAAACGTCTGTGCATGAATTACAGTACAGTCTATACAGGAGTAACATCTGTTGTAAACTGTACAATACAAACACTGGTTTACTTTTACATTTTATTTCAGGGTGATGCATTTAAATGAAATTAAAGTGTTTTGAGAGCATATTTGGGGGCAGAGTTAACACTTCTAGGCATTCTAGGCATTTTTTAAAAAGAGGACTGTCACTGCTGGGGACTATGAGCCTGTAAGGGGCTGTCTGTTTTTCAGTTTTGGTTTGGGGTGTTTTTTTGGGTCTTTTATTATGGATGGTATGGGGTTTTGGTAATTATTAGTCACAGCTGTGTTTAGTTTGTCGTTAGTGATTGTGGTTTGATATTGGTGGTTGGGTTTGTCTTTGAGTATTTAAGGGGTTTGTGTTATGTGTATGGGGATGGGTCAACCATCACAGTATTCTTGTTTAATACTGTCTCCCTGTAGTTTAAGAAGCCTTTGTTTTGGAGTCTGACTCTCATGCCAGTTTTGTTTTGTGTCTTTTTGGAAATAAAGTATGGATCACATGGAATTTGACTTTTGTCAGCCCACCACAGGGCACACACACACTATTCACTCACACCTACGGTCAATTTAGAATCCCCAATTCACATGACGCGCATGTCTTTGGGAGAAACCGGAAACCCATGCAGGAAACCCATGCCACTACAAGAACATGCAAACTCCACACATACAAGGCCAGGACTCAGATCTGTGGGAACTCCCAACCCTGGATATGTGAAGCATCAGTGTTACCCATTGCGTCGCATTGGGTATTAATCGTATTATTATTATTATTATTATTATTATTATTATTATTATTATTATTATTATTATGTAAATAGTGCCATGTCCAAGTTCAAAAAGAACTCATAACTAGCCCACATAACTAACCAGCAGTGGAGAAACAGCAGCAGGGAACAGAGCAATGACAAGAGATCTGGAACAAGAAGGGCCTGGAACAAGACTTGGCTTGTCTACTGTAAGGTCATGCCCCTTCTCTCCTAAACACTAGCCACAACTGTCCACAGATCAGTGCTCTTGCTTTAGACGTTCGAAAAGATATTGGACATTCTGAAGGCTTAAAATGGACATTTGTTCATGAAAGCTACATTAAATTGTTTTTGTTTCGTCCTTCTGTTCCACAGTAAATAATTGATCAGCATGCACTCAGGAAGGCGCTCGCTCAGAGCCAGTCCGCCGCGGTGTCCTTCAGACCCCACAAAGGTTTTTGTCTCGCGATGTGTGGAGAAGAAAGGCCAAAACGACCAGAAACACAAACACGTTTGATCTGGTGAATACAATCTCCGTCATTGCCATGGGAACGTTTGAAGCACGTCAGGTCACTTGGAGGCTGCCTCATAGCTTTTTCCCCATTTAACTAGAGAGAGGGAGAGGTAGAGAGTGAGAGAGAGAGACGACAGAGTCGCGCTCCCAAGGAATTCCCCCAGCACGCTCCCGAGAGGCGTGAGCTCTCAACAGATGGCCGGGAGGTAGCGTTGCTAAGCGACCGCTCGTCAACCAATCCGGCTTTGACTTGGTGAGGCTGTTTACCGGCGGACACGCCTTGTCGACGAGCGGAGAAAAGCCGGGGAGCAGACAATGTGCCAGCACACGCTGTGAATTAATACGGCCCTGGCTAAGCAGGAAGGATATTTTAGACATTTCCAAAGTCTGAAGTCCTGTCCTGTCTCAGTTTTTGTGCGACCCAAAGGATTTCCTTGTCTATAAAGAGGTCTCTGTGTGGATTGTTGTCGTTCGGTCTGTCGTTCGGACGTTATCCAGCTACAGCGACTGAGACAGTTAATTACTTCTTACTCAGCGAAAGTTGAGTCTTCTGTTGCTGTTTATGCCCGTAAACAATACCGTGTCCAAGTTCATAAAAAAAAGGAACAACTGTAAGGCCACAATTAACCAGTAATGGAGCAGGAAACACAGCATGGACAACAAGAAGAACCATGGCAAGAAATCCAAACATGCCATGGCTCCCCTGGAACAAGAACTGGCTTGTTTACTTGTTAATAAGAAACTTATTACAAATCACATTCGTTTCCTGAATATTTAAAACACTTTATGTACATTTTATGTAACTGCTCGTTTAAGTCCTATGGTGGAAACTCAGCCCTGTTACATATTTAAGCAGCTACAAACAATTAAATCTTGTTAAAAAATAGATAATGTTCCTGAAATGTTAAAACATTTTGAGAATTAGCATACACTGAGCAAGTTAAAGCTACAATCTATACATTAAATAGACCTTAATTGCATTTCAGTGAACTAATTGTTCACCAAAATGCACTCCTGTGTGAACAGTTGCTGTGCTATAAATTGTATAAAATGGCACAGAGTAGAATCTGCTCCTAAATCTGATGACTGCAGGCTGAAACAGAAAACTGGCACTCTCAGCCCCATCTCCACCTTGTGCTGGGAGAATGAAAGCAATGCCTTTTTCACATGAGTGTGCTTCTAAGGTATCAGAAAGGGGGAAAAGCCAGGATTCAAAGCAGCTTTTCACAAACACAGCTTTTGGTGTAGCACTTTCATCTAAAAATAAACATAAAGCTGTTTCTGTATGCTCTCTTCTCTTCTCATAAACTGTACTAGAAATGCAGTGTACAGAAGAGAGAAGTGAAAAGTGCTAGTCTTTAAATGGCAGATGCACATACACTTTCTGAGAGGCTCATATATACACACATGCATGGAAATATGGACAAAGATGAACCCTGTCATCTGCTCACAAACACATTTGCGGTGGGTTGTACTAAGATAAGATAGTCCTCCAGCAGACACTTAATAAAATATCAGTTGATGGACACACTTCCACAGAGCAAACAACAGAGAGAATGAGAAAGGAAAGAGTGCCTCAGGGTCTAGGACCATGCAATCAATCAATAAATCAAACAATCAGTCAGTAAAAAAGGGGTATTATATATTCAACAAGAATGACAGATCTATGATCTTAAGTCTCAGAGGACCATCACTGACTCTACTAGAGCCCCAGGCGATGCCACGCACAGTTGCAGGGACTTACATGGGGCAGGGGATAATAATAAGCTGGGTCAAGACAAAAAAACTAAAATGTGTTGTGTGCTCAAATGACATGTTTAAACAAAGCCCACCGTGTCCCCATTTGACACCACCTGAATGACTGAACATTTGAATGATTCCTTTATTTGGTCATTATAGTTGACATTAGGCATCTGAAGACACAGAGCAAAGGGGTCCTGTGGGTGCCAGACTCGTGTCGTCCTTGTGAGTATGTGCTTCTTTTCTTTGAGGCATCAAACCTGCACTAACCACCAAACACACGTCAAAGCGCTCCCCTTGGAGACATCAAAGTAACACACCACCAGCCCTATGACACTTTCTGTCCTCTACATAAACAACCAGGACAGAGACAAATAATCCCCAACACTACTAATGAACACATAATGCATTTATGTGAGGGAGTGTGTTGAGGAAGAAATAAATATACATAAAAAGGGCAAGAGCACATTCACTTTTCTCTAATGTGAAGGCAGCATGGGCGGTAAAAGCAGAAATGCCAAGTAATCGTGAAAACCTCTGTGTTTCTGATCAAAAAAGCATGGTGTGCATAATCAGCATTTTTCAGGTTTTCTTTTTTAATTCAAGTACCACATAATAGAGAGCAGTCTAAGCTAGCCTCATGCAGAGAAGAAGAGGCAGGAGGGCAGCTGGGCTGCAGGCGTTTCTGTGTGCTGGAGTGTGGTTTGAAAATGAAGACGGCATTCCTAACGCAGGCCAAGCCCGTGAGGACCTGACGTGTGCTTAAGCTTGCAGGGCAAAAGAAATCTCTTCATGCAATGCAATCCAAAGCACTAAAGGCTCTGTGCTCTGTAGCATAGGAGTGGTAATGGCCAAAATCGACCAAAATACTTCTTTAAGAGAGGGTCCAAAATAATAAGTGGTTAAAATCTTAAAAACCTATTATGGCAGTGATGACCAAAGTGGTGCTAATGGCAAAATTTGTAAATGGTGTCATACAGCGTGATCCAGTTTATGTATTTACACGCCCCTCTTTTAGGTGATCAGCCATGTTTAGTGTTCAAAGTTTTCATCTATAGAGGTCATAAAGCTAATGTAGCTAAAGTGCAATTAATGCTAAACCATCCGTTAGCATTGCCTGCATAGATAATCAAACACAACACCTCAATTAGACTTACTTATGCAGTTTTCTGACCCAAAATGAAGCTTGAGATTCTCGTCCAAGTAATTTTTTTGAAACCCTAAAGAAGAATTTGGCAATATTTTGCCATTTGACTATATTCTGCCAGCACCAACCTTGCTTGACAGCTACCTTAACTTATTAGCTGATGTGGGATAATATACTGCACATATTTATTACCGCCCTGTATTATAGGGTGAAAAGCAGAGAAAAAACTCTGGACAGTTTCTAGGCAGACACACAAACAAAAACATTCACACAGACACTCACACCTTGGGCCAAATTGGCCTCTCTAATTCACATTTGTTGGTGGAAACCAGTGCTACCAGTAAAAACCCATGCCCACATGGAGAGAACCTGCAAACTCCATACAAAAGGAACCAAACCCAGGACCTTCTCGCTTTAAGGAAAGAGCACTTGGCCAACTGCCTGCATTTGGTGTATGATGAGTACTTTTTTTTGGTTGTAATTTTCCTTTTACCACGAGTAGCACATTTGCATGAATTTTTTTGTTGTTGTGTTGGTAATGATGATCCAAGCGAAATTAAGACACCACCTGAAACCAGTCATTCATTAAGCCCAGTCATTAAGCCTGCAGTAGAGTTTGGTCTTCTCTGTGTGTCAGCAGTGTGCGTGAGAGAGTGAGGATGTGTGGGTGGTGTGCTAAGTCTCTGTCTCTTATTAGCGGGATCTGTGTGGTGGGTCGATAACACCCGAGCCCACCGGTGTCCCACTGAAGTCCCACACACTGTCTACGTTCCTGCTCAGTGCTTGGGATCTACTAATCACCACGACCCTGTCTCACTGGATGCTTAATCAGCCTGGGGGTGGCAGGGCAACCGGAATAAACAGCATCAACTCTCAGGCCAGCGTGGCCCTCTGGCCCTTGTGTTGTATTAATCTCTTTCATCTGGAACCTACAATCTCTACTTGATTTCTCTCTTTCTCTCTTTTTCTGGCATGACACTTGTGCAGGAGCGCTGTAGTTTAAAGATGGCGGGGGGAGGATTTATTTGCCTTGTGTTTGCGTGTGTATGTGTGTTTCAGAATGGATATGAGTGGCCAAGTGTTATTGAGTTAGGAAAGGAGTGGGTGTGTGTGAGAAGAGAGATGGGGAGCTGGAGTGTGTGTTCTGGTTAAATGTTGAGCATATGTGTTGATGCTAAAAATCCTTCTGTGGTTGACTGTACACAGCAATGCATAAGCACATGTAATCCACCTCATCTCACTCGGAGACCAGCCTGCACATTTCATTACTGAGCAGCATTCTCTCAGAATGGATAACAGAAAGGAGAAAGAAGTGAGGAAGATGAGAAAAAGGAGAAAAGACCAGTCGCAGTTACTGAGGCCCAACAGAGGGTGCTAAAGTGGGTTACTGCAATATTACACATTACATTGTTCAAACACATTGCTCTAAAGAGCACTGGGTTTGTTATTGTTCAGCTGATGAATACACTTTCATATGTAGTGTTAATAAATGAAAATACAGGAGACTCGTTTATTTTGTTTCGAGTATTTATCAGATTTTTCTGTGAAAAATGGCCTTTATTTGGTGCAGCAGATTTCACTTTCAGAGACAAAGGCATGGATAAAATTAGCTAACATCAGTTGTTTAATCCTAGAATGTACTCAGAGTAGTTATATAGTTCCCTGGGTTCAATAGGAAATTCTTTCTCTCCATTTAACCATTCAGCAAGTGAAGCAGGGGGCTACCACCAACAAGGCTCGGGGAGCTGTGTGCGGACGGTACCTTGCTCAGGGGTACCTCAGTGATGACCTGTGTTGGGCAAGTTACTTGTATTTGAACGTGTAATTAAAATGCAATTAAACTACTGATTACTGATTACTCCCTTTTAAAGTAATCAGATTCCTAAAGTGATTACTTTATTTCAAAAGTAATTAGATACATTACTAGTTACATTACTAATAACCTCCCCACCCTCTAAAGAAACTCGGCTCAAACACACTTTATTATTAAGTGTTACAAACCTATGACAACTCACAATAATGTTCTTGCCTTTAAACAAGATGAATTTAAAGTAATGGCTATGTTTCCAGCTACTGAATGCGTACTTCTCCCTCTCCATGCTCATTTTGGTTTGTTTTTAGCCGGTGTCGCATGCATGTAGGTCTCCCGTAGATGATGTCACGTGTGCGACTGTCAGGTTAGTGTGAATTATTATTTCAGTTTTTACAATAACAAAGCCTTTATTTATTTACCATGGGCAGAGTGTTCGCTGAGGCAGTCTTAGTTGAAGATCTCAAAATTGCTCTGTGCAGACAGCCTTTTTATAACCTTTAAACACATGCCATGATGCTAAAAATGCTTATGTTGTGAAAAATAACAATACAAGACATTCGTATTAGCCATCTATAAACTAACATGAGAAGCTTTTCACTTGTTGCCAGGCAGATCCTCTTTTCTAAGGCTAAGGAACTCATATGAGGAACTACTCATTTGTGTAAGCTTGTGTAAGCAGAGCAGGTTAGTTGTATAAGTATTTAAGATAAGCAGTAAATATCTATAAGTAGTAAATAGAGTTACTTGTAACTGTAATGTTAATCTAATTATCAATTTTTAAATTATAATGCGTTAAATTATTATGTTACTAAAAGAATAATCAAATTACATTTACTGCCTAACACTGGTGATGACACCTGCAGTGTTGGAATTCCCACAACCTTCAGATTGCAGGGGCAATGCTCTATCAAAGGCTGATATTCACAAACCATTGACAAACAGGACATTTCCACCAATCCACAGTCCTGCAAGATTCATCACGCTCAGAGGCATTGTGTGAGATATCCTATACAGAAAGCTGCACATCATTACTATGACATTTGATCATCAATTTTTGCTTTAAAAATGTAAAGGCCCCAGGTTTTCTTTGGTGTCTAATTGGATGGGGATCAGCCAAGATTTAGTTTGCAGGGGCAGATGTCCCAAAAATACTGAAAATAAGAAACCAATGACATGAATCTTCTCATCTGAGTCCAAGCAATCTGGAGGGAAAAAATCTTGACTTAATGACAAAGTTCAGCGACTGCTGATGGACAGCAAAACTTTATCAACAGCACCAACATGCTTTATATACTTTACAAATGCAATGTTCATACCAGACAATACCAGCATCAAAAGTTTAGCATCTATAGCACCTTTTGCTGTTGGTAATATAACTGTGACCTGCAAACAGATGTGACCAAAGGCAGACCACTTTGTGTCCAGTGGCACAATATAAGAAATTTGAAGGAAAAGGACTGACACAAACCAACAATGGGAAGTGGAAAGTAAGCGTCTATGCACTTTTAACACTCTTATGTGGTACACGATACCACATGTTTTTAACTACCACTAACATAGCATCATTGGACCACTTAAATGTACATGGAGGAAAACAGTCAGTGGGTGTAGGATGTGGCAGAGACGCAAGGCCAGTGACAAAACTGGGCATGGGCAGCACAAAAGGAGGCTGACCTCAGGTCTCCCCACTTTGTACAGTTCTCCCCACTAAGTTTGTACAGTTTTAATACAATTTGTAAATTCACTTTACAAAATGTTACCAAATAAACCCACAGTTTATTCATAATTCTGTGAATCAATAGTTTCAAAATCATATTGCTGTACTTTTTTTAGACATGGAACGATACCACTTTTTAATATCCCGTACCAGATACCGATATTGTAATTTGGATATTGTCACGTACTCCTCCTGTGGACATGTGAGAAAGCTGAGAGCACCAGAGGAAACCGCCATGCTGTTCTTGATACTTTTATTAAAGGCA
>JBBPDC010142007.1:0-24772 GCA_037974485.1 Hemigrammopetersius urotaenia
TCTTCAGCAAACGCTGGCATCAGGGCAAACAGAAAACAAGCAAAGAAAAACAAGACCTGGCACGGCTACACGAGTCCAAACGTGACAGCAATGCTATTCAGAGTTTTTATTAAATACCTGTAGTGCATTAATCATTCTTTATAAAAGCATTACGCTTGTACACTTGAACACAACAAAAAAGCATTTTCTCATCTTTGATACAGACACATGGTTGTAATTTCTTTAAAGATATGGTTTCATTATTTGTAGTCAAATACATCTGTATTTTTATACATCACATCCTCATCTCGTAGACCTCTTGACATGTTCACCACACGTAACGGCCACAAATTGCATACTAGTACAGCTGTAGTATTCTTACACATTCTTAATGTGTAAATGGCGGATGGGAACTACTTGCTGTCAGGTTTGTTACCAAACTAAAAAACAACCGACACCATCCTCGTTTATGTACACGGCCAGCCAATTCACTCCGGGCAGGTCTGAACTATGTGTGTCAATTATTATAGATAATTAACACACACAGTTCATAGTTCACACATAGATAATTTTTGGATAATAGAGCGCATGCTACAACACTGAGAAAAATCTAAAATCGTATCAGCCAGTTCATGGTCTCAGTAGTAATCTTGCAGAACCTGTCTAAGACTGGACACCGATTATACTGTTGAATGGCATAACTGATCACCACCTGGTGTTGTGTTGGCTCTGTTGGTGGTGGAAGAAACCTGTCAGACCTTGCAGGCCCAAACGTAATGTGAGGGTCTGCTGGGAACGGCTGGTAGAGTCCCTCCGGCAGAACTTCAACCACATCTCGGGGGAGGTGGGGGATATTGAATCCAAATGGGCCATATTCCACACTTCCGTTGTCCAGGTGGCTGACCGGAGCTTTGCCCGTAAGGTGGTTGGTGCCTGTTGTGGTGGTAATCCCCGAACCCGCTAGTGGACACCAGAGGTAAGGGATGCAGTTAAGCTGAAGAAGGAGTCCTATCAGGCCTTTTTGTACAACTGGTGCACAGAATTTCTAGACGCAGCCAGAGAGTTGAGGGGGTCCGGTTTGGTGACCTCTGGATCAGGTCTCTGCTTTTTGCAGATGATGTGGTTCTGTTGGCTTCATCAAGCCGTGCCCTTCAGCTCTCACTAGAGCAGTTGGCAGCTGAATGTGAAGCGTCTGGAATGAGTATCAGCACCTCCAAATCCGAGACCATGGTCCTTAGCTTGGAAAAGGGTGGAGTGCTTTTTTAGTGGCAGACTTTAGATGGGGTTTTGCAATACTAAAACCTTTTTTTCAATAGCGGTATTGCCATTCTGAAACGTCCTCCTATTCCCACCCCATACATAGTGTGACCGATTTGAACAAGAGAATACATACATATAATGAGAAGTAGTGTAAGCAAAATACAAACCATATAATAAACTTATAAAAAAGGTCTAGATTAACACAGATTTTACAGAATCAAAAATTTCTTCCAAAACATTTTACATGTCAACAATTTTTTTTTCCAAACCTACATCCCCATCACTTCAACAAGGGTCTCCTCAATATCACTCAGTTTTTCTCTGATGTTAGACTCATCTTCAAGTTGGTAAGACGTTTGCAATGGCTTGCTGAGGACTGCCTTGGAAAAGTCTGATTTAAGTCCTCAAAGTGGATTCAGCAAAACCATATGTCCGGGTCATAGAGGCATGAATGTTGCTGCTGTCTGGGGTGGTCCACTTCACAACCATAGCAGGTGTCCACGAGTCTTTCATCAATGATATGCTGCCGTATGATCGAAACGCATGCCTTTATAACTCTCAAAACAGACGGTGGCAAACATCCATCCACACCCTCACCAGCGCAAAGTGATGGTCCATCACAGCTTGGCGGAGACATAGAAGATTCAATAGGGACAACCCTTTCAACATGCAGCAAGTTCAAACCCCTGGGGCAATGAAAACTGGTCTTTGCTAAGGTTATTGCCTCTTAGAATAGGTGATTGTGTGCCAGAACATGAGCCTACATGGGAAATTCTTATGCACATGAAAGACATTACTAAAATCGTTGGACTAAATTCTCAGAAAGGTCGCTGATTTCTTTGGAAACTAAAGTAGCCGACCATCGTAGCTTGCTGCTTGAGACATTTTCTGATCTGCATTTATGACCCAAACATCATTATTTAGAACACCATGCACATCTTTTTAGGTGTTTTGGTCTCTTGGTCGAATTTTGGACAATGCGTTTTGAAGCGAAACAGTTTTTTAATAAAGGTGGTCAATAATACAAATAATTTCAAGAATGTTCTAGTAACCCTGGCATCTAAACGCCAATTAATGGTTTCATATCACCTTGATTCACATCTATTCGGAGAACGTATCCATGTTGAGAATGTGAAAGTTGTAAAGGCTGCATCTTTAGATGCATCAGGGAAAGGTTTTATCTCGAGTATGTGTCTTTCTCATCCGATGTCCATGTGGATGGATGGGCTGATCCACGTTTTTCCAGTTCCGATCCCACGAATGTTGATGCAAAACAGATTCCGATATACTTTTTATTTTAATATTAGCATTTTTTTGGTTGAAATTGTGCTGTTTGTTAGTCAGGTTACTTCACAATAAATAAGGTAATATAAACTTATTAGAAGAGCAACAAATATACACAACTACATTTAAATTTATTTATGTCACACTTCATTAAAAGATAATGCTTAACAGCTTCAGTGTTACAAAAGTAATAAACCTTTGCAAATGCAAAATGTCAAGAATATAAGTGTGATTACTTGGACAAGCACTAAATAAAGAAATAAATTTGTAAGTCATACCAACCTCCATTTGTAATTACTGAAAAATCACAATTTCAAATTATACCAAGTTAGATAAAGAAGTACAGGGAACTTTTAACTTTTGTTGTAGTTGCTGTGTTCATGATGTTTGGTCAGCTCATGGTTTAACTTAGTATAAACTCAAGTTTCTTACCAAAGGTTCAGTTTACTCAGAAATCTGTATGCATAATGTTGGCATTTTTTTGAGTTGATGTAAGTTGATGTAACTGCACATTTTTTTAGTGCATGAAGCATGGAGCAGGAGTATGAGCCCCTGAAGGCCGTGGGTTCTGTAGAGAGTGAAGGGCTGTCGTCTATTGTGAGGGTCCTCCAGAGTGAAGGTCCTCCGGGATCAGGACGAGAGTTACAAACGACAAAAACCTTCTTAAAGCATATTTCTGTTGAAACTCAGATTCCTGCGTGTGTCTCCTTTCCCCAGACCCAGCATGACAAAAGCCCAAAAGTAGAGGCCTCAGTGTATGTCACGCACACTGGGTCCCGTGCAGTCAAAGGGCACCGGAAATGACTACCATTGAAGTGACATACTTCCATGCAACGTGTCCCAACCTCTATTCAGTTCGGGTTCTGTGAGTTTCCCTGTGTGTGCGAGTGAGAACGCGGGCTCGTTTGGTGCGAGTCTCAACTCCTTTGTTGGAGCGTTCTCAGACTAAACAGCGTGGTTTACCAGCTCTCGTGTGCCAGTCACGCCTGTGTCTTGGCGGTTCATTCCTGCTCCCTCGTCACAGTATGCTGTGTATCAGCGTATTTCCCTCATACGAATTGCTCTATCTTTATTTGTGGTTTAACATGTAATTATTCTGTCGGGTTTTTGCAAAAATACGGAACAAAGTTCTTTCCGTATCAGTCAAAAATGGAGCACGTCTTTCATTTTTCAAAAACGACCCCCTTTAATGTTATGGTTCTGGCGTCCATGCCCAAAATCATACTTGCTAGATTCAGTGCACGTCACAAAAAAGTCCTTTTTAATGGATAAGTAATTGTTATAGTCGTGACCTAAGGAGATAAGAGGGACAGCCTGTATGATTTTTGGCAACTTCCATTGCAAATGATTTTTGTCTCAACCTTGTACTCCTTATCATCATTATCACTCATTGCTCTTGTGCCAGGAGACATGGGAAAGTACCATCTAAAAGAATGACAATGTAAATGTTATTTAACATATTGTTCCCCTTGCTCTTAACAGTTTAACATTTATTGCCCTGGAGACTCACAGCACATGACGTTTAATGTGTTTTCCTTATTAACAAACACAAGTCAAATCATCAGCTTATTAGCGAGATGCCTAATGAGCTAAGATAGAGCTGTCAGATCACAGGGACACTGAAAATGCTAGGTGCTGTGAGTGACAGCAGCAGGACTGGGAAGCACACCTCTTTAACACACCTGTCTGAATCAGTAATAATCATACTTCATGCATAAGCACAGAAAAACACTTTAGTGTGAAGGGTAGGGGCCGTGTTGGGAAATATGCCTTTAACAGAATGAGCATCCAATGAAAAGGCCTCACTTTTCACTCCTGATTTTCAGGAAAACACCCAGCACTCAAAGGCAGTTTAAAACACATATCTACCATCTGCTTATGTACTAACCTTAAAAGATAATGTCATAAAAGTTACCTCAGGGATCCACAAATCCTCTGACACAGCACATCCTCCTCTCAGCAAGAAAAGGCCAAACCAAGGTGTCTATCAATCCTCACCTGATTTTTTTTAAATTCTTCTTTTCCAAAGACTCTACAAACAAGCGAACAAACAAATAGAAAGCTCAGCATTACCAGGAACTGATGTGAACTTTCTAATCCACTTATCATGGCCTGAGGCATTAAAGAAATGATTCATTTGAAAATCAGATTCCCACAATGGACAGGGCATTTTACACACAGGACTGTAGCTTCATGATGACAAATATTGTCTGGTAGAGGAATTACTGGGTGTTCCTGAATGGAGATTAAGTATCCCTACAAGGCTGGTACACCTAATAACCCGACAGTTCAATGTATGTGTGGGTATATCACATATATACAAGAGCAAATACTGAAAAGAACAGAGAGATGCACAGAGATTACATTACAAATGCACTATGGGCCCTTTCCACTTAAAATGAAGGAATAAATTATATTACTGGATGTGACCATACATGTTTATTGAGCTCTGTTTGGATTTTCTTCTCCTAGATTCATGGTTTCTTTGCACATACCACACAAGATGTGCCGTTTCAGAGATGTTCTGACCCAGCTGTCTAGCCATTACAATTTGGCCCTCGTCAAAGTTATTGTTTTTTCCCGTTTTCAACCCATGGACTAATGGTCAGTGTCTGGGCGGTCCTGCATCTGTAACACACACCATGTTTAAGATTTGTAAAAATTATAATAGGTTAGTAAACTGTTAACTGTTAATAAAATGTATTTTATGTATTTGTAAGGATTGCTACTGTAAAGGATTACTTCTTGACAAGACAATCTCAGTAAAACATTAATTAGTAAACTACCTTGTGTGTGTGTGTGTGGCTGGTGATAAGAGAAGAAAGGGACGAGGTGGGGAGTAAGGGTATAAACTTGGATTGTTCAAGCTTTGAACAGATAAGACTCTCAACATTTGAACATGGAATAAATATAAACAAGAATGCAAACAGGGCAAATATTGGAAATTTCAAAGATGCCAAAAGATGCCCTTATTAGTTTACCGTAAAGATTTAAGATCTGAGATGATTTTAATTTAATAATTGTTGAGTTATACTTCCAAAGCACTCAAAAAATGTGTATAACCAACCACTATACTCATTGATAACTTATTAGTAATCTATATGTAGACATAGAAGGTAGAATTCACCTCATAATTGATTATATTTTAATACAGTGTGTCACGCTTGAATGTGGGACAATTGTTTTGGAGCATTTGAGAACTGCTCACACTGGGCTGTCAGCAAGTGGAACATAACACTAATATGGTTTGGCTTGTTTACTGGGCACAGGACGTGCTCCAGTAAAGTGTTGCTTGCCTTTGTGGTTTATAAATTATCCTGGAAATGACCTGCTGGTAAAACAGACAAGAGAACTGACAAACAAAGAACTAACATTTATTTGCAGAAAAAAACATACAGTACCCCAAAATTCTGAACCTGGAATCTGGATATTTTTGCCAAGAGAGAAGATGCTTTTAATATTCTTTCTTTGGCTACGTTGCTAGCATGAATGTGATCAAGTGACAAACCACAAACCTTTGTCATTTAAACTAACCATAATACATTTTAAGCATAGAAGAACAATATAAGAGCTGTATGTATCACTATACGTGTTTCTATCCTGATTGGTAGTAGCAGTAGTCTCTCTTTACTATTCATCACTGTCTCCCTTGTTGTGAAGTGACCGTTTTTGTTTTATGGGAACACAGCACACAGTGTGAAATTCTTCTCTGCATTTAACCCATTCACCAAGTGAAGCAGCAGGTAAGAAGGAACACAGCACCCAGAGAGCAGTGTGTGGGGACGGTACCTTGTCCAAGGGTACCTCAAAGGTGCCACTAGCAATTTTGGGATTCGAACCCACTGCTTTCTGAATGCAGGGCAAACTCTCTAACTACCAGGATTCCAGCTACGCCGCTGTCTGTTGCACTGATAAGATGCAAAATGCATTGAGTGGCTAATTTACCTATTACAGCGAATCTGAAGCTGCATGTTTAGGGCTGTTCCATGTCCCGTTTTAGTGTTTTTCAACTTTTTTGTTTTATTTACAACTGTAAGTATATCTAGTATTACTAAGCTGTGTCCTCTCTGATCACGGGGAATGAAAATTATTGCTGCATTTCAGGTTACAGCTCTTTTTGTTAACAAGCAATGGTGCCACCCTGATCACATTGTGCTTAAGGAACGCGTCTGCATCCTGGAAATTGAGCTGCTAGCAGTGTGGCGAATGTGTACTAGTGCCCGAGAGTTCTCACACATGATCACCATAGTTGTTTACAGTCCTCCATCAACCAGCCATAGACAATGCTGATAACCCATTTTCTTATTGTGTGCTAACTTCTCATTACATGAAATATCTAATATTATATGAAAGTGTTTATGTGCAATATCACTATTTATATCACTATTTATATCCCAATATCACTATCACAATGCAGTAGTATTATCATGAGCAATATCAGCACATACATATTACGTGTAATAACAGACTTGGTATAGAGTGCAACCCCTAATTACTATTTGTGTTACTATTAAATTACATCAGTAATTTTACTTCTCTGTAGTATTTATATCCACCTCGCTTACTGACCACAGCCTTTTGTGTACAGTATTTAGTACTAAGCATTTTCTGAGTATTTTCTGAGTTTTATTTTGCTTTTTGTTTTGACATACTACATTTCAAATTGTTTTTGTCTTTGTGTCTGTGTGAGTCCGTGGGTCATGGCATAAACAAATACTTCTGGGATCCGTTTTCTAAAACTGATTCTCTGCACTCACCCACACACCCGAAAATGCGAGCAACTGCAGAAGTGAGCACACTGCTGAGAATCCGAGACATTGCCTTCAAATCAGATGATAAAGCTGCTCTGAAAACAGCAAGGGCTAACCTGTCCCAAGCCATCAGAGCAGTGAAGTGCACACATGCTCAGAAAACCCACACAGCCACTACCAGGACACTGGGGATGTGCATCTGAGCCATCACCAGCTACAGGACATCTCTACCTGACTGTGACGGTGAAGTCTCCCTTCCAGCACTGAATTACTTCTGTGCACACTTTGAAGCACAAAATGACAGGTGCTCTGCCTGACCATGGCTGATGTGAAGAGAACTCAGCTTAGAGTCAGCTCAGAGGATGTACACCACCATCCTCTCTGTGCCAAAGGAGTCTTCACTGTCCTGCCATAATGACTTCTGTTCCATCAAACGCACACCAATCATCATGAAATGCAACTGGATCCTGGACTTCCTGGCTGGGAGACCTCCATTGCCAAGAAAACCCACTTCCTGCAGAGACATCCTCATCCCCCAATGATGAGCCATGGAGTGAAAACAAGAACAGAAGCCACAAAGAGCAAGGAATGGCAATAAAAACATAAGTACATGGGAACTGTAAACAAAGGTGGGGCGTGACTGGGAATCCAAATATAAATACAAATCATGTGTCATTGCTTCATAGCTAAATCCTAGCTAGTCAAGATAAATAATTCTTGACTAACTTTACTAAAGTTAGTTTTCAACTGCTGTCTGTTGGATTGTTAGTAAAATTCCATTTCTGCAGTTATCTACAGTATATGTATAAAAGTATACAGGCTGCAAATGAGAACAACCATTGTACCCTTTCAAATTAAATGCTGGATACAAAGTTAATTACACACTATTAGACACATAGTGTATCTCTCCCAAGTACTGCTCACATATATTGCTGTAGATATCTAAATCTGCTTAGTTCCTTCAACCTAGAAAAGTGAAAAGTGATTTTTTTTATTCTAACAGGTTTTATTCTAACAAAAGCATTTTTATGCATTTAAATTAATTCAGTGTCAGGGTGTTATCCAATTATCCAATCTTTATTCTTTTACCATATTAATGTCAACTTCAAAGTCCTGTAAAATCTGTGGCCACCTTCCTATATGCTTTGTAAGCTCATCGACTCAAGAAACTACTGCCCTTTTAGCACTCCTCTTTTCATTAGAGCAATCGATGCCATTTAATTTAAAATTCATGTATAAATCATGAAGCTGCCACTGATTATTCTAAATTGTAGCAATGCATAGCAAAGCCATTCACGCGTTTCACTATAGACTGATTTATGATTTACAGTAATACATTTACATTTATGGCATTTAGTCATATACCATATACCAGTAATACAGTCATGTACCAGCCTTGAGAAGAGGTTGGCAAGCTCACTGGCACACCATATATAAAAAATTATCCAAGAGTCAGCAAACTGAAGGAGAGCTATTAAGCCTTGATTTAATGAGAGGCAGCCTTGTTCACGGGGATTCAGGATACTAATCAGTCACATCCATTATAGCTCAGTATAGTCTTAGAAATCCAAAAGCATGAGCCCTGTGTGATGGGGAGGGCTGAAGGGGGTGATGCAAGGCTTATGCAGACTGGAACTAAAACTCTTTTATGTCCCACTGACTTGAGCTGTCCTGGCTTGGACAGTCTTTCCCCCAAGAGTGTTATTGTATAAAATTAACCTCAGAATAAAGAACATACAAAGTAAGCTTAAGCTTCTTGAGATGAAATGATCCATTAAACCTGCATTATTTTTTTTTCCAGTGTAATTATTATTTTATGACATCCATTTAATTACACCAATTATACGAATGAAAACAGCATTGAAAACAAAATATAGTATTTTATAGAAAAAGATTATTCTTTAAAGAGTTCTTTAAGCTTATGCATATTTACATTATATTACATTTATTGGGAAGATTATTTTATCCAAAGCGACTTTCAATATGAGGAAACATTTCAGGACAGTGTGAGAACCAGAGGAGAGTACTAAGTGCTAAATCTTTATGGTGGAGGGACGCTCTCTGAACAGATTAGTCTTAATATAATCATTTTTTCCCGAGATTTTTTCATTATTAATTTCTAATTATAATATTAGACATTCATTCCAATACACACGTTTAAAAACAAGAAGTTTTTGCAACACACAAAAACTAGAGAATTCCTACTGGCTCGGTTCCTACTGGCTGTTTTGTATGTAAAATATATTTATTATATATTTTGTAGACTGGGGAATGAACAGTAATCTTTGAAACTTAGTATTTATGTGGAACATAAAGTGTGTTCATTAAAATCCCGGAAAAAATTGTTTCAGCATGATATAGATCCTTTTAATGTATGGATCGCTCAGATATAGAGAATGAACGATGAAAATGAAATAGAAATTGAGGACATCTCAATATCACACAAAAACTAGAGAAAATGTAGAAGTTCCCTGAGCCTCCCACGTCAACCACCCCCTCCCTCCCTCCCTCTCCCCCTAAAATAAGAACGAGGCAGCAAAGGGTGTTTGACTAGACCAGCTCGGAGAGCCAGAGGAGCAGATACCTTCTGCGTCCTCCGAAAGCTGCAGATCCAGATCTGCTCCACTTTAAGAAGATTTTCCTCACTGGTGGTTGTTTGCAGCGCGTTTTCTGAGCAGTGGACTAGATATTGGATGCTATACTGGTGCCAAAGGAGAGAACTGGAGAGTCCAGGGCTGCGAACACCTAACTTTTGAGCCGCAGCGCAAAAGGAGCGACCGGGCAGGGAGGATGGAGCCGTCCACCGCGCCCGGGGCTGCGGAGCTGCCTGACCTCTACTCCGTGATCCCCCTCAATGTCACGTTCCCGGACGACGTGATGGGCTTCGTCCCTGACGGACAGAACTACACCGAGAAGAACCCCGTGAAGAGTCCCGCAGGGATCATCATAGCCATCTCCATCACTGCGCTCTACTCCGTGATCTGCGTCGTGGGACTTCTTGGCAACATCCTCGTCATGTATGGAGTGGTCAGGTAGGCTCTCCAAACACTTCAGTTTATAGTTTTTATATATTTCGTTGTTCATTCTCTATATTTGAACTATCCATGCAAACTGACATTCATTCTCTGTATTAAAGGATCCATATCATCAGGACTTTAACGTAGCCTACTACATCAACACTCTACGTTTCATGAATTACTATTTACTTCTCAGTTCACACAGTCTATGGTGCAAAAACTGAAATATTTAACTTTTGTGATGTTACAAGATCTAAGGCACAATACAGAACAGACAGTGAGAACACATACATCAGTACACAGGTACCGTCCCTATGCGGGGACCGTCCCTATGCACTGCTCTCTGGGCACCGTGTTCCTGGCTGCCCACTGCTTCACTTGGAGAATGGGTTAAATACAGAGAAAGAATTTCACATTGTTCGCACTGTGTGCTGTGCTGTGCTGTGGTGTGTTCACACACGACTATAAAATGCTACTTCATTTAATTAAGACTCAATACTCAATATCCAGGATGGTGAGGCATAACGTGTCAGTTCTATGTAAAAGAATTACCACATAATATAGTTTTCTTGCCTATAAAAAGGTACTGAAGAGAAACCCCTGAGGGTACCACCTCAGTGACAGCATTTATACCCTGATAATTAGAGATTAAAGGGCCCATATATGATATTTATTATTTACCATGTCTGACAGGTCCAAAAAAGACATTTGCCTGTATTAATGTAGCAAAACAATTATTCAGCCTTTCTATAACACTGTGCCTTTAAGACTGATATATGTAAATGACTTCGGTTCCTACTGGCCGTTCTGTATGTAAAATATATTTATTATGTATAGACTTTGTGGACTGGGGAATGAATAGTCATTTTTGAAAATTAGAGTGTTTATGTGGAACATCAGTGTGTTCATTAAAATCCCGGAAAATTTGTTTTTTCATGATATGGATCCTTTAATGTAAGGATTGCTCAGATATAAAGAATGAACGATGAAAATGAAATGTAAATTGAAGACATCACATAATGATCTTAATCCAGAAGGGGAAAGAAGGCATTTTTGGTAGCCCTTTGAAACTGAGGCCTGATTACACTGTAGATCAAGGTGGATATAAAGGATCTACATCTGAATTCATTAATTTATTCAATTTGTTGTGTCTGGGTTGCCTGAGGATATTTTGATGAGTAATAGTGGGTGTGGGTGCACAGGTCAGAAAACACAAGTTACCTCATGAAGCTGAAAAAGCAGTCTAATCGCTTATTCGCTGTCTTGCATCCCTCCATTTGTTCGCTTCTGTATTACTCAGCAAACGTTTTATGTAAGAGCTCACCACACCAGAACAGGCTTTCAAGCTTTTCATTTTGCGTAAATTCTATCTGACAAGTGTGCCGGCGGACTCTTGAACCACACTAGGAACATTACCTTGTGGGGATCTGTCAGAAGAGTCAAAAGAGAGAATTATTAATGTTTCTAAAATGGTGGACCTAAGTGGGAGGTTAACCATCTCATGTGCTGAAAATGGTTCTTTAATGGAACTTCTTTTTGCAATTGAGATGTGTGAGTGTAAAAACTAATATAATACAAAGGTTCTAAACCAATATAAAGCTTCTAGACCAAGTTTTATTTCTTCCTAGAACTGTATGTTGAAGCCAAGACTCGTTTAGGACAGTTAGTTTATTTATTAATTGTTTTCTTTATGAATGCATTTTTGATTATTCCAACTTATTCTCAGAAATCCATTCACATGACGGCCAACTATACCAGGCGCTCTTCATGAGTCACACTGTTTCCAATTCACACGTTAAGTTCCTACTTCCTCCACACTGAGGATTCAATCAGAAGAGACTGGCTTGTCCTTGACCACAGCCATGTGAGAGCGAGAATGAATTGGAGGCCTGAGGGTGGGAACTGACAAAGCTCTGTAGGAGTTCATGTGTTAACAAGACTCCTTCAGCTCAGAGCCTCACTCTTCAAAATAAACGCTCGATTTATCCCTAATCCCTAAATGGTTTTTGTTTTGAACATGTGAGTCTAGGAAAAGCCCTAAACTGGTGCTAATCCGTGCACATCTGTCTGCTGGAAGGAATCCAATTCCACACTTTTGCTCTCTTAAAAAGAGATGCCACAGAGGGCTTTTTTATGCTGCAACCACTTTTGGTTGCCTAACGAACCGTGTTTCAAAAAAAAAAAAAAATGCACCAGTGTGAAGAAGCAGAAATCCTCAAAATGCGAGGATTTAAAACCATTTTGCTAGTTTTTCCTAGAACATTTAGATTTGCCAAATCGTCCACTGACAGAATCTTTCAGGATTTAGCTCTGTGTGAAGAAGCATTTGAGACACACTGATTTTGAAAGAGTATGGTCTAAAACCAGCACACAGTCTGAACAGTGTGAAATTCTTTCTCTTCATTTAACCCTTTCACCAATGAGAGGCGCCCGGGGGAGCAGTGTGTGGGCACAGTACCTTGCTCAAGTGGACCTCAGTGATGAGGTCTGTTGGGATTCAAACCCACAACCCTGTTGAGGTGATTCTTCTGTAGCATCCCTTCAAAGAACCCTTTTTGGCTTCTTAATTTTTAAGAGTGATGGACCAGCTCTTGGGCTAGTTGTGCTGTGCTTATAGAGCTTTCTGCTGAGCGGGAAATTGCTGGAAATAAAGAGTCTCCACAACTACATGCCCTGCTGAGTGGAACACCGGGATGGGGTTGACCTTGTTATTCTCAGGATTGATTCTGTACTAAATGGTCCAGTGGTATTTAGCGTTAACCTCAGACAAAAAGCAATGTCCACTAATTCAGTGAACCAGACTGAACCAGAGACGAAAGCGTAACATGGTTGTTTGTTTGCTAATCGTTCATCTGTTAGAGATACAGACTGAGGATGCTCTCTCAAATCCATCCCACAACATTAATCTTCCTCTAATCCCATTACTTATCCTGACTGCAACTAAGGCTATCATACGTAATTCTTGTGACTCCTGGTTTTATTTTATCTTCTGCTGACATGGCCAAGTCAGCAGGTTGCATGGTCCCTGAACAGGGGATTTAAAAAAAGAGCCAGCGTAGTTGTCATGGCAATAGTACTTGTTCTTCCCCCCCCTTGGCTGTGAGGTGCTTTCGCAAGCACTTGTATCAATTTTAATTAACATGCTAATTGACTGCTAATTTCTTCTACTGTGTGTTTTAGTCTAAACAGTGCTTCTGTTTTAAACTAATGGATGTCCTCTTGGGAAGAACTACCTCTCACTTTAACTGTGAGTTATTTGTCCATTAAATAATAACAATGGCTGACCTTCCTCTATTGGAAAGACCACAGTAATAATTCACAAAATTTTTTTTTAAAACAAATAGGGCCAGATCCTTCACATTAGCTTTGGCCTTAGTGGTTTTGACTAATTCTGATCTGTCCAACTTTAATGAGAAGAGTCAGATCATGTGCTCTGACTACAGTGCATGCACATATTATGTCATCATCCTGTATTTGAGGTGGGGCAGCAGCGACTAGCTTGAAGCTTCTGCCAGTAATTGCTGCATTAGAGCATCTGGCCTTTCCTCACTCCCCTCCTGTAATCATGAAAATCTGATGAAGGCTGATGAGAGCTAACGACCACTGTGATGAAAGCTTGTGCTGATAGTTTGCTCATTTGTTGTTGTTCATGAAACACATGGCTCACTCATGTGATCTGACTGATTCCGACGTGCACAGTTCACTTTACTTTTCTGTATTTCTGAAATTGTCAGAAATTTAGGACGACCACCTCACCACGTGTGTTCTGCTATGGGCTACGTCTACTGACTAACCAATAAAAAGCAAACATGAAAAGATGTACAGCTCTGGAAATACTGCAAAAATGTTCAGTATTTTAGGTTTTGTCTTTTCAAGGTGCAAGTATTGAACTGAACTTTGACTTAGTTTAAGAACTGCTGACAATATTTCTCCCAATTTCCAAATAAAAATATTGTTCTCTAAAGCATAATTTTAAAGCAAATGACAAAACATCAAAATAAGAGAAATGATGCAGTGTTTACAGAACTTGAATAATTCAAAGAACACAAATCTTTTGTTCACTCCTAAACAAAATGGCAATAATTACTTTTGACAAACTTCTAGTAGTGTTTTGCCGTCCAACTGGTCTCATTGTGAGAGGAGAGTGTCGATTACAGCAGAGTTTTTATACTTTTAATCATTAAAAAAGATTTGACTCAGGTGATCAGTAATCAGTACCTCATAAAGCAGAATTAGGTGCTTGTGTAGGAGTTTATTTTTTTTCTTGAGCTGTTATATCAACCCCGAAATAGCGTCCAACATCCATGTTGGATCTTTCTCCGCACAAATTAAAACTATGATTGCCAGAGCACAAGTCATCAACGCACCTATAACACATGCTGATGAAGTTTTGTTCTTCTAAGCTAACTTGTGTTGTAGCTTACAATTCAATGTGTCATCACTGTACAGTCTACACACCTGTGTATACGTCCTTGTATAATCTACATGCATGTCATACCCAAGTTTATTAGATCCATTTCGCATAGTGTGATTTTGAATAATCTTAATAAAATTGCTGAAATCTGTCGAAGGCACAAGGCTACTTCTAAACTATTATATAACTATTATATAACAACATCAGCTCTTCTGGAGGCTAATACTGCCAAAACAAATTAACTACCACACTGAACATGACCTGCTGTTTTGCATGCATTTTTTGATGAGGCTGCCAGTCTTATGATGTCATTTGGTGCACAGGAATGATCGCTTACACTGGCACATACAGCTTTGAGGCCTACCTACTGTAGACAGCAAAATCTGCCACACTAACTGTACATTGCTAATCCACATTTATTTCTGTTTCTGTTCAAATTACAATTACCATTGATATTTTCTTTTATCATTATTACAAGGAATTCTCAATTATTCATGTTGTTAAAATGCCCATTCAGATTTACGTTGGAGATCTACGGTTTGAATAAAGAAACTTTCAGTATGTTTGGTCATGCTCATTTCACAATTTGACCCTACACCAGCATTATGAGCCACTGGTTTTAACACCATATAGGCTTTGTTATTGCAGCAATAGCTAGATGCTGAGAATGTTTTTGAGCTTGGTAGGCATGGCCTATGTTCTGAAAGTAATGCTTGATGGGGCACAAACAGACGACATTGTAATTAGAGGTAAGTTCAGGGCCACGGCTCCAAAGCTGCTGAAATTGCTGTAATATGAATTCAATTTTCTAAGCTGTATTTTTTGGATAAGAGGGAGGTGAGACCAGGCAGAGGATGAGATGAGATGGTCACAGTATTACACAGTATGACTTACTGCGAGCTATAAAGCTTCAATGCTTCAGGCAGCCATTGCCAGGGCTGATTTTCACCAAACACTCATAAATTAGAGTCCTAAACCATATTCACGAGCCTGCATGGCCTTAATGAGTATCTTGATGCTGTTTGAGAGAGATTTTGGTGGTGTATTTTCATGAACACTGTTCGGGTTATTTGAGTATTGACTTCTACTGTTTGCTAGCAGCATTAGTCTTGTAGCTCCAGTGCTAAAATATAGAAGCATCATTTTGATTCCAGAATTGGGTGATTGAATACATCTGGGTTAAGTGGAAATTGTTTATATTGGTTTTTTTCACTGAACTATCTCTTCAAAAATATACAAAGTAGCTTTGAACTATACTGTAGCAAAGGCTCTCCTTTTCATCACCAGCGCTACACACTGATGATAATTAGTCTTTTATATAATTATCTCTGTGGATCATCATATAGAGCAATTATGCATTTCCTGTACACGGAACCAAAATTGAGATGTAAGAGACTAAATATCAAGATGTTTTTCCAACTAAAATACATTAAGGTTTTGCCTACAAATGTTCACTAAAGATAGGTCTAGTCTTGTGGACTTAATGCCTTCTAAAGACTATGTGATTCCAGCAATCTTATAAAATCATTGCTAATCGCTCTGTGCCAAATGGATCTCTAATAAACTTGGGTATGACGTGTGTAGATTATATGATGGTGCAAAGGTATGTATAAAGGTATGTAGACTGTACAGAGATGACACCTATTCAATCGTAAGCTATGAAGCAAGTGCTAGCTGTGTGTTAACAGGACAAGATCACTCTGGAAATGTTGGTTTTAGTGTGTCCAAAGAGTCCCACGAATCGATGTTCGTTTGTTTTGCCTCTGTGCTGTTTGGGTTTTGCATGCTTTGTTACATTGATAAATATTTTATGTAGCATTTTATATCACATTTTTATTGGCTGGTCAGTAGCAGTACACACATACTGTGAGATGTTGTAGCAGTACACACACACTGTGAGCAGGTTATCCTACATTTCTGACATTTTCAAAAGATAACTGCAGGCTACCTTTAGTCTTAAGGCCTTGACAACAGCTGTCTTTGAAATTCTCACAGTGCGACGTTAACCACCATATAAGCTTGGTGGCTGGCAACCTAATCATTGCATTTACGATCAGAAGGTTGTAGGTTTGAATCTCAGGACTGCTAGTGTCATCTTTGAGGTACCGAGCAAGGTACCGCCCCCACACACTGCTCCCCGGGTGCTGCGTTCCTGGCTGCCTGCTGCTTCACTTGGTGAATGGGTTAAACGCAGAGGGAGTATTGCTGTGCAATAGTGTGTTCATGTATAACAAATGATCACTTTACATTTAGGAGCCAGAACGAAAGAAATCACTGTGATTATTTCATGACTGTCCTCTCTAAGACAGCCCAAAATCATGCACTGAATGCCAGGCGTAACTCTGCATGCAATGCTACTTGAGATGCATGTTCATATAGCCATGCCTCAAGTCATGACTGTGCATTCCAATTAGGTTTTGCTGCATCTCAACATGACATTATTGCTCCCCTTGACTGACAAAGGACCACGTAAAAGTGAATTTGCCTTTACAGAACACTTGACTTTGCATTGTTAGATTAGTGCCCAAGTAAAGGTTAGATTGTGCCCAAGTAGTGCTCCAGGACCTTTGGTTTAGCAAGTAAAATGTTATTTGATTTAAATATGAAGTCATTTCTACTACAGATAAGAACAGACAAGACACAGAAGAATTCTAAGAGATATAGGTGGAGGTAGCTCAGTGGGTAGGACCAAGAGGTCATAGGTTCGAATCTTACCTTCAGCACACCACCACTGGAACCCTGAACAAGACCCTTTACCCCAAGTTGCTCCAGGGAGACTGTCTCCTGTAGTTAGGGAATGGAAGTCGCTTTGGATAAAAGCATCTGATAATTGCTGTAAATATAGAGATGTTATCTATAAAATGTAAATGTGTTTTATGAGGACCTAACTATTTGTTATGCGCAGAAATCTCCACAACAACATGCAACCCAAATATTCTTCAAGTTAATTAGTCCGGATGTTGTTAAGTGGTGGAATGCTAGTGTAATTCCAAACATACCTGTACTTTGTTTGTGGCATGCAGCTTTATTTGTATTTATTTTTGTTCACATCTAGACTTTATTGTATAGGTATTAGGGATAGGTTTTGAAAAAAAAATCTCAAAAAGAAAATGTGCAAATATTTTTTACACATTGGTGGAATTCAACACACACATATTTTAATGGAGCTCTTCATTTGTTGTGTGGTCATTAAAACAAAATTTACATCAGCATACTGAAGCAAACAATGCATTTATTCATCAGTGCGGAAATACACCAAGGGGTTTTCCTTTGGCATACATATGAGCATTTATTTATTCATGTATTTATCTACATTCGACAGAGCTCTGTATTCCATGAGATTGTGCTTAAAGTTTGAACTTTTCCACGGTGCCTCTGGCAAACTTGATAGAATTCTTCACTGAGGGTTTTTTTTCATACTACCATCTCTCAAAATGAAGAGCCCTCAGACTGATTACTGAGCTGAGGCTGAGCCTGTCCCTTGTCACTTTAAAACACTCTGCAGAGAGCAGTGATCAACAGCTCTCTCCATCCAGAAAATTAGACGCTCTGGAATTACCAGGTTCTTGATTGTGTAGGGAAACGGATGGGAAGCGAACTGAAATGCATTCCACCATGTGAATATTCCGTCGCCTGAGATGCAATATGAAGTCTTCTGAAAAGGAGCTAAAGGAAGTGTGTGGAAGATACATAATCACAGTCCATTGTTAAGTATGTGTACAATTAAAAGAAATAGTGATGGTGTTTTGGTTACCATGCCCTTTTGAAATGTATGGTACCTGAAAGATTCTTCCACTTTCAACTGCCAAAAGGGAGGTTTTAAATGGTTCTTTGAACAAATACTCACCCTTATCTCTTTCTGACCCATCTGTTGTGGATGGTTGATTTTTTATAGACAGTAATTTAGACTCCTGTGCAAGACCTAAAAATAATTGGCCTAAAAATACCTAATAATATTTCCTGTTTATACATAAATGGGATGTATGCATGTCACAAAAACAATATATAATAAATGTCCTTTAATAATAATATATAATATATAATATATAATAATATATAATAAATAATGTCTTTTACTGTGAATTTATGAATATAAACAGAAAGCTGAATTCATAAACAGAAAAGCCTGTTCAAAAACTAAAGCTGAAAGATAATGTATAAAGTAAAGTATAATAAAATATACATGAATGCGTTAAAAAACGAATATAAGCGAAGACTCACATATTAATGCTGCAAAATGGGCTATTCCTTATGTGCTTTGAAGTAAAATGAGCCGAGATTCTTTTATTTATTTAGTAGCTTGTTCAGTTTGGTTTGTGGGATTTTAAAGGTGCAATTAATGAAATGGTTTAGTTCATTTTACAATATGATACTATAATATATTTAATAATAATTTATCATTTGTTTTACATTTCAAATAATTGAATTACCTTTTAGAGTTACTTTGTGTATAGTATATGCAGCAGCTCTGCTGCCTTTGGATTCACAGTGGAATAAAGTGTGAATCACAAATTATTAGTCATTTTAGATTATGGAATACATTAACCAAGCAAAGAACTATCAAATGGAAGATCGTTCAGGGAACCGCAAGTGGTTCTTTGTTGGCATCGGTCCAATTAACTCTTTTTGGCCTCTTTATTTTTCTAGAGTGTCAGTTACACATCCTCTACTCCAAGCCACATGTGGCCCTGAACAGTTCATGGAAATAAAATGCTCTTATAATTGCAATAGTCTATTATAAAAGGGTTATTTGTTGGTGCTTCAAATGACAATTTTCTACCTATTCATTCAGTTCCTTCGTTGAAGAAAAAAATGAATCACTTGGTAAAGTAAAGAATATATCCCGCATGTAGATGCTTCATTTGCAGTAAATTGCTCTTCACCGACAGCTCAAATGGGCTTTTATGGAGAGTGCTCACCACTGAAGGTTTTTGTTTTTTCTGTTGTAATAGGAAATGAGCTGGAGTATTATTTATCTGAATGCAAAAAGGTTCCTAAGGTTCCTAATGTTTGTGTTTATTAAGAGGTGTGTGTGTGTGTGTGTGTGTGTGTGTGTGTGTGTGTGTGTGTGTGTGTGTGTGTGTGTGTGTGTGTGTGTGTTTATGTTTGTGCATGGTCTGACTCAGAATGGCATCTTGTGTTTCGCAGCATGTCTCCTTTCTTACTCAGCAGTGTGTGGCCATGTGTGTATGTGTGTGTGTTCATTAAGCCTCCAGTCCAACTCTGCCCAAATGCTCAAATCTGTTAGCCTCACTGCAGCTAGAACATCCACCATAATGTTAATAAATGTCATAATAAGAATATATATGTATGTAATAAGATTTAATTCAACATTATATTTATAGATCCCTAAATATCACTCACTGTCATATTCCATATTCCATTAGTTTACAATCATATAAAGCCATTACATGCACTACTTGTGGCATCTAATCAAAATATATATCTTGTTAAATACAATTCCACATTTTATTAGGCTGGCAAGCTTGTTACACATTCACTGTTTAAAAACATATTGTTTTTGCAGGCCCCCTGGTGGCCATTCCACCCGCAGATGCTTTTAATGAATTTAGAGAGAGAGTTAATAAAGAAAGCACAAGTGAAGAGAAGCCCCATCTACATAAAATGTCGCATAAAATACTGCTATCAGCGAAAGATTTGCCGCAGCATTAAAACACAATAAAACACTTAAATAGAATTTAAACACTTAAATTTACTTCCAGGTTAGAAAATCATTCATACAAATTCCACCAACCTTCTGAAGAATGGGGATAGGACTAAAGATTTTATAGAACCCAAAAAATACAAATGATATATATTAGAAATAAGTACTGAATCATAAACTGGAACTGTGGCATAAATAAGCTGTGCATTAGGAACAGGAGGGATCTTTGAGGAAATAGCATGACTGGAACAAAGGTAAATGCCAAAGTGGACAAACACAAAGAAAAAAAGGTAAAGGTGAACCAGGAGCAGCTGTGACAAGGCAAGGGTACAAACAGATATGTGCAAATGTTAACAGGAGGGCAGGACAAAAACTGCACGGAACAGGGCAAGGCGTGACAGAGAATCGAAGCAAAAACAAAAGTCACATGGAACATGAAACAAAACCGGGATGTGACAGGGAAAAAAAACAAGACAGAACCAGGTAAGATGGAAATGGGGTCAGACAGGACAGGGAAATAAACATCAGACAAGATGGTGGACTTGACATGAACAGGAGCGTGAACAGAGAATGGAACAGTACACTGGATGTTAGACACAGGACTTGATGGGTGACAAGTCAAAAGACAAAATAGAAAAATGAGAAATGACTAGGTGAAACATTAGGGACAAGAATTTGTGGCATGACATGTACAACCACGAGGACCATTACATGGACAGGGACAGAAAGAGAAAGAGATGGAAACAGTAACTTCAGCAAGAATAGGAACAAGAACATGAACAATATTAACAACAAGAACTGAAGTGACAGGTAATGGAACAGGTTGTGAAGTCATAACAGCATGCAGGGCCTTAGAGCAGGTTGGGCTGGAGCCAGGTCCAGGGCCGAGGTGGCTGCCACATCCTGGGCAGTCTTTCCATGGTGAACAGGAGACTAGTAAAGCCACCAGTGGGGTCCAGGAAACTGGGGGTCCATTGGTGTGGGACCAGGGAACTGGGAAGCTGTTCACAAAGGATCAGGAGACTGAAAGCCAGAAGATAAAAGACCAGGGTACTGAGAGATTGTCAGTAGAGATTCATCAAGTGAAACAGCAGGCATCCAGTGCCTGGGGAGCCGTGTGTGTTGAGGGTATTTTGCTTAAGGGTACCTTACAGCCTTGGGAATCATACCCATGACTTCCTGATCACAGGGTGAACACCCTAACGACTAGGCTACCAGAATGGACATTGCCAGTCTAAGCCATTCCACCAAGAGACAGGGAAGACAGGCTACTTCCCTGGGACTCCTCCTCCTGCAGTTTCTTTAAAGCTTTGTCGAATTTTTGCTCAGGCTGGCGGTGTCAATCTGGGCTGTTTTCACGGCCAGAAGAGCTGGGTTGTCGACCACGATAAGCGCAAGGATACTTGCAGCAAATCCTTGTCCTACTCTGAGTAGACTATAGTTCCCAGCTCAAGGCAAGAAATTTCTGGTGGGACTCGGGGCACTGTTGGCACCATTGCATCAGATAGCAAACGTGAGAAAACATTGATTTCCCCAGGTGTATAAGCAAGGTCTAGCACACAGAGTTCTTATCCACACTCTCTCTCGCAATGCTGTTTCTCTACCTATGGTCAGACTGGAACTGGTGCTGGCATGATAATTAAAACACAGCTGGTTGGTCAGTTTCCAGTTTCCAATTATATTGAATCTCACTCTCTAGGCTTCCTGTACAGACCAGAACAGCCTATTAAAATGCAACATCATTTTTCCTAATGTTCTGCTACACACTCGGCATGAATCAGTAGGGAGAAAGAAACACATTCATCCAATGCTGTCCCACACTACTGCTAAACAGAGGCTGCATCATACACCAATTCCCAAGGGACACAAGTGTGTGTGAGTACAAATCTAAGTTCAAACACAGTTTTACGATTTAGAATGAACCACACAGGAAAGCAAGGGAAGTTGAAGCATGTCTACATTTATCCATTTGTCCACTGAGATAGTTGGGACAAGAGAAGACAGGACTGGCACAAACAGTGGGACTGGCAGAGGACTGTAAGTAGGGCTTCAAACCACAAGGCTGCACTTAATTCAGATGGTGTCCAGAGAGCAGGCCAATTTCACTTCAACTACTCGCATGCTGCAGTAGAATATTATTTGCATTGCATTAAACATGAGTTTAAAGCCCAGATCTGTCTATCAATCTGTCTGTGTATGCATCAATCTGAATATATATTGTATATATAGTGTATATATATTCAGACATATACACTGACAGAAAATATATATGTATTTATTCGAATGGTCATATTTTATCCATTCATTCTCAGGCACATTTATTTGCACTAAACATCAGTAAGTTCACTTTTGAATATTCAGCATGTCCAAATTGGGTTACAGATGCTACTAAGTGGCCTGAGCTGAAAGATGGTATGTGGACTTTTAACTTCTTGTCATAAACATCATGCTGTCAGGTATGCGATTAAATTATAGCCCAAGTTTCCAAACCTGGCTTAACAGAAATATCACTAAACTGCTTTCTAAAGGTTAGAAACTAGGTTAACTGTTACATTTGTTAGGTTTGGTCCAGAACCCTGTTAAACATTCATGAGAGAGCCCCCAGGTCAGTTGAAAGAAATTATGGCATTATGCTTCCTGTACACTCAAGCGTATCTGTGAACGTCTTCTTTTTTTTCTAGGAAGCTAATTATGATTTCTAGTCTTGCACAAAGCACTTCTGTTTTTGGTCAACAAATGTCTTTCTTGCTTGTTAGAACAAAGTGGTTTGTAAACACTGCCTCAAATTACCCCACTTGCTCCAACCTAATTAGGATCTGTTTCACAATTAAATCCGTTTTACTCTTTCATAGATCTATCGGTCTTCCTTATTATGTCTCCTTTCCCTGGTCTATGGGAAGCTCAGCATGATCATTAAACTGCCTGTGTTCATTCGTTACTCTTTCAAGTAGGGTCGTCTCCTGGGTGTGATGCACGCACATAAAAATCTCTTATAAATAAACTGTCAAAATTACATGAGCATGTAGTGTGAGGGCAAAAATCCTTCGCATTATTTGAAGGTCCTTTTAAAGTGTCCCTCAGACATCTCATTTACGGAAATCTAATGATCACTGCAAAAAACCATCTTTGGCACCTTCATTTTTAGAGGAGAGAGTCTATGGAGCCAGACAGGGGTAGAAGGAAGGGACAGTTCCACCTATTTGTAAACAGTTTTGTATAAGTAAATCTTTATGTGATGTCTTTGTCATTTTTTTTCTTTGTTCATGTGCTTCACACAATGTGCTTATTCCCCTCTGTCTCCAGTCCTTTGTGCATTGACCTTTCTAGTGTGTATCAAGTTCTTTCAAGTGGATTCAATTGGATAAACATTAAATAGATTCTTTGACTTTAGTCCTACATTGTTTTCTTGGTGTTTGGCTACTAGTTCTTTAAATTTCTATCATCATGGACTTAATAAAATCCATTGCAGTTTCATCTATCTTCATAATTGAATGAATCAAGAGTTGTTTGCTGTGTAAGCAGAAGTTTGAAGAGTCTGATGCTTCTAAAATCTACCTTGCTGAATTGATTGCATTTTTCTAAAATGTGCCATTCATAGAGGGGTGGTACATGCAGATTTCTTTTCATTTTACTGTTTTAAGATGATCAACATCATATATAAAATGTCAAGGTTGGGCACTCATGGTCAAACATGATGTTGTGTTCATTTTCTAAATACAATAAGTACATTTCCACAAGAGAACACATTGCAAATGACTGAATTTAACGAATTTGAAAATTTATAATAGTAATATATGGCTTGCCAAATGGGATGGTACAATTGATCTTTTTTATTATTTTTTGTATTTATTTTAGGGGTGGGCATAGATTAATTTTTTTTATCTAGATTGATCTCACTGTAATCTTGGAATTAATCTAGATTAATCTAGATAAAAATTAAAATGGCTCATTTGAATTCTGCCGAAGGTCTGAAGGTCCCCCCCCCCGCCCAATATGTTCCCTAGCCACCCAAAATATATAGTCATTATTCTACTATTTTTAAATTATACAGTAAACCCCCAGTTTTGCGCGGATCGGGACTCGCGGACACACAAAGTTTTTTTTGAGAACGAAACTGATCGTTTTATGCTGAAATATTCAAAACAACGCAGAACCTGCAGATATTTTTTTGCTTTTTTCGTGGCAACATGTTTTTTTTAACTCATTTTAGTACTTCTGGCTCCCTGTGCATGGCCGTCGGGACTTTAAACCTCTCTCGCTCTCTCTTACTCTCTCTCTCTCTCTCTCTCGTTCTCTCTCTCTCTCTGTCTCTCTGTCTCTCTCTCTGTCTCTCTCGCTCTCTCTCTCTCTCTCTCTCTCTCTCTCTCTCTCTCTCTCTCTCTCTCTCTCTCTCTCTCTCTCT
>JBBPDC010142024.1:0-24753 GCA_037974485.1 Hemigrammopetersius urotaenia
GACTGCCCACAATAAAAGGCCACTCTGAAATGTGCAGTTTGATCACAGCACAATGCCACAGATGTCACAACTTTTGAGGGAGCGTACAATTGGCATGCTGACTGCAGGAATGTCTGCCAGAGCTGTTGCCCATGAAATGAATGTTCATCTCTCTACCATAAGCCGTCTGCAAAGGCGGTTCAGAGAATTTGGCAGTACATCCAACCAGCCTCACAACCACACTGACCACGTGTAACCACACCAGCCCAGCATGTTCACCTCCATGATCGTCTGAGATCAGCCACCCGGACGCTGCAGAAACTATTGGTTTGCATAATTAAAGAATTTCTGCACAAACGGTCAGAAACTGCCTCAGGGAAGCTCATCTGCATGCTCATCGTCCTCACTGGGGTCAGCACCTGACTGCAGTTCGTTGTCGTAACCGACTTGAGTTGGCAAATGTTCACATTCGTTGATGTCTGGCACATTGGAGAGGCGTTCTGTTCACGGATGAGTCCCGGTTTTCACTGTTCGGGGCAGATGACAGACAGCGTGTGTGGCGTCGTGTGGGTGAGCGGTTTGCTGATGTCAGCGTTGTGGATCGAGTGGCCAATGGTGGCAGTGGGGTTATGGTATGGTCAGGCGTATGTTATGGACAACGAACACAGGTGCATTTTATTGATGGCATTTTGAATGCACAGAGATAACGTGATGAGATCCTGAGACACACTGTTGTGCCATTCACCACATGTTGCAGCAGGATAATGCACAGCCCCATATTGCAAGGATCTCTACACAATTCCTGGAAGCTGGTCAGCATACTCACCGGACAAGTCACCCTCACCGGACAACAAGTCATTGAGCATGTTTGGGATGCTCTGGATTGGCGTATATGACAGTGTGTTCCAGTTCCTGCCAATATTCAGCAACTTCGCACAGCTATTGAAGAGGAGTGGACCAACATTCTACAATCATCAACCTGATCAACTCTATGCGACGGAGATGTGTTGAATTGAACTATATTTAAGAGTGGCCTTTTATTGTGCATCTAGACTCTTTTTCGGTTTTGGCCCCCCAGTGATGGAACGAACTCCCTCTTGCAATCAGAAGAGTCCTTCTATGTCTTTAAGCGTCGTCTGAAGACCCACCTCTTTAAGGAGCATCTTGGCGACTAGCCAGTCCTCCCATGTATCTCTTTTACATCTTTTCCTATATATTTAACAAATCCCTCAGCCACTTACCCTTTTAACTGTTTTACTGTTTTTACTTGTGTATTATTATCTGGCTTGCTTTTTCTCTTAGACAGGGTTTGTTATGGTGTGTAACTTAGCTAGCAGTAACATGATTAAATAGCAGTTGTTGATTTAAGTATAGCTTTACAGGTTTAAGAACAGTTGTGGACTACTTTAAGCACTGATGTACGTCGCTCTGGATAAGAGCGTCTGCTAAATGCCGTAAACGTAAACAGTCTAAGGCACACCTGTGCAATATTGCAATATTGTTGTGTAGCACCTCCACCCCCACCCCCCACCACCAAATGTTGTACAGATGCTATACACGTCTGATATGAGTTCCTCGTGTGTTTGAACATAAGCTGTGGTGTGTGCTTCTGAATTATATTTTCACCAGAGGTCTGTGCAGCCTGTCCAACCTATAAAACACTTCTGTTGGCGGAGCCTGGAGAAGGGAATTTCAGTAAGCCTTGTGATATAAACTGGGGATGAACCAATGTTTCAGGATGGTTAAAAGTCAAGATTGCAGTGACAACAAACAATACACTAAAAGAGATACGTGTGTGTGGTCTGATGACCTCTCTGTCAGACCCATACTAATATTCTAGGCCTGACACACACACCTTGAAGAGACAGGGTGTCTGACACACACACCTTGGAGAGACAAAGTGAGTTGGATGTGTTTTCAGTTTGAAAAGTCTCCTCACGTCCAGAACTTCTCTATGACACACACACGCCTCAGATCGATGCAACTGCACACATGCGAGTCATTACAAATGAGCTACACACACATGACCCCATGAAGAAGGAGGCACAGAAAAAAGGATACAAGAGTACTGAAAGGGGAATAAAAAAATGATATTTGTGTGTTTTATTGATCTGTGTAGGGCGCTTATGAATGAAGGTCTCACAAATAAATGTTTTATTTGTGTCCATCACTGCTCTCATTCCTCTCTCTATCTCTCAAAATTAGCAGTGTTTCTGCATCACTCCTGCTGCTGTTCACATGCTGTTTACACACACACACACACACACACACACACACACATATAGTATTTTATTCATACAACTAATATTACACATTACATCAGATACACACTACTACTAAACAAATTCAGAACTATTACATTCTGAATAAGGCCAACAAAAATATTGGCAGTACAATGAGTGATGAAACATGCTTCACTATCTGGCAATTTGATGTGTGACCCTGGATTTCACATATGCCAGGGGTATGCTACCTTTCAGAATGCAAAGTACCTACAGTAAAGATGGCTGGTGAAGAGTTCTTCAGTTGTCTGTACATGCTGTGACCTCAACCCAATTAAATGACTTTTACAAGGTTTATAATGTTGATTATGAGCTGGGTTTTTTAATCCATCCAACACTATCTGACCTTATGTAACCTAAATTTTACATAAGTCTCTAGTTCATCATATTATTTTACTAATCCTGGTTAAAACTGTCAGTGATGTTAGTTTTATTAGACTATTCTAAGCTGTATGAGTTCTTAAGGTGTAATTAAGTCATTAGTGGCAACTGCCATACAGTGATCCACCACTATTGTATACCACTATGCACTACTTCAACATCATTATATACAGTGCTACTATACAAGCACCACTGTATCCTGCTTCATCAAGCTTAAGCACCTTCAACCACATGGTTTTATTTGCTGTTAACAAACAAGAAGTTGATTATTCTCCTGTACACTGCAGTAAGTACTATAGGTCAAATAGCATCAATTGAATAGCCATCCAGTCTATCACAGCCAATCCATCAGCACCAGAGAATGTAGAAGGTGTTGCAATGTCTTGCTGACAATCTAATAAGTAAAATAAAACAGCTTTAATGTCAGCAAACTAGACAGCTAAGGTTAATAGCAAAAGTTAGCCAATGACATTTCGATTTGTGAAACTAGCTAGCAAGTTATGTAAGTAAATAACTGAGTTTCTGGGTCATTTCTTGTATTTCATAGAAATGTCCCCAACAAGATAAAATTGTACTTTCTGATGTACAAAATAAATAGGATGCACAAAAGCACAAAATGAAAAGATAAAAGACAGACTCATTTTTCAAGTCAGATTATTTTATTCATTTACTACCTCGTATGTTTGAGCTTAGTAATTGTTAAGTAAGCGATAACAGGTAGCAAAAAAATGCATTCTTGAGGTGGTAAAGTGGTTTTGGGGTTTTAAAGCATATGAAAACATGGATCGCAGGCACTAAAGAGGTGTTATTATGGTTATTATTTAGAATTTGACACCACACTGTACATTAACACCTGATATTATTTACATACTCCAACAAACTAGCATTCCGGAGGCAGAAATATGACTAGATAGGTTATTAGTGTTTGCTTCATCAGAAATGCACCTTGGTCCAGTGAGATTTAAGGAAGGCACTTATCTACACTAAATGATGTAAGAACACTGTACTAGTCTCAAATCAGTATTTCCCAATTTTCATTAGTATGTGGACTTTGCAGTGAAGGGCAAATGTGTTGGACCTTTTAACCTAAACATTGCTGATGCATACTTTGCTGAGCCCTGCCCCCACACGATTACTCAAACCAGATCTCCGTTACGCTAATTCCAGCAGACAGATCGCTCATCAGATGTGCAAAGTCTGTTCCGAAGCAGATGTAAACCTGACCCCCAGGAACCATCTCTCTTACTGACTCCAAGACCTTCACCACATGCTCCAACCAGAAGCCATATATAACTGTAAATGTGTGTGAGCAGCGGAGAACTGATGCATGCTGCCTCCATCAGTAAGCCACGGCTTCAACTTTATTACAGATACTATACATTACATTACATAGCACTACTGCAATTTTTATACACAGCTATAAAAGGCTACATCAGAATTTGAAACTATTAAGCTATTATGGGCATACCCCCCATCATCACCATCCCCCATGGTATTTTTGGCAATGCTTCAATCACTAACAACCTTACCACATAAAAAAGCTTCTCGATTATTCTCTGGCTGGTGCCTCATTATGACACACTCACTCATTTTCTGTAACCGCTTAATCCACACTAGGGGTAAGGATACCCAGAGCCTATCCTGCAAAGCAGAGTCTGGGCCGGTCACCTCATTATTGATGGGCCACATACCAAATGATTCTCCTAACACAGAGGGTACTCTAAATCAATCAACATCCTTATTTGGATATAAATGAATTTTGATAGACATAAAACGACTAATGAAATGGAAACAAGCCTAAATGTAGAAAAGATATCAGAAGCATTTTCTGTATATAAATGCTACAGTATTAAATACTTGGTTTTTGGCACATTTTGTGTCAAGGAACAGGATTCCCTATCCTGAGATGGCCAAAATACAGGATGACCCAGGAAGATCCTGGATGAAAAGCAAACCTATCACATCCCTATGCCCAGAAACTGAAATTTAAAAACATTTCCAAGGAATGGTGGAATGTTACACTTAGAACTTAGTTTTGTTTTTCATTCTTGCTCTCTCATGTGTGTGTGTGTGTGTGTGTATGTGTGTGTGTGTGTGTGTGTAAGAGAGAGAGAGAGAGAGAGAGAGAAGTGTGTGTGAATGTTTAAATCACTCACCTATGAAGTCATTACTCATGCCCAGGTCATAATCCCAGACTGAAATCTCCAGGGTTTTCTTAGCCAGCTGGTCATGTGGAACCTCATATACAAACTCCTGCAGGAAGTGACACACGGTGAAATCTCTCTCTCTCCTAGACTCTCTCTCTCTCAGACTCGACATATTAAATTATGTTTAATTATTTTTAACTATTAACTATTACTGCATGTACAGTTGTTTTGAGCAACCTGATTGAAAAATTTGTCATTGCAACAAACAAAAAGTCAAAAATGCAAACTCAAATCAAATGTAGCTGTAACAACTGTAGCTGTACAGAATCAAATGTAGCTGTAACAACTAGGTACTTAAATTCAAATGAAATGTAATGCCAATCAAATGTAGATCAAATTGACAACTGTAACATTGTCTTACCTCATTAAACTCAGGGTTTAACGTTTTCTTCTTCACTGAAGTTTTATACTTTGACTTCTTCCCCATATCTGGCTGGAGAACGCTGAAAGATGAGGGGAAGAAGAAACAGGCAATGTTTGATGTACCACATTGTATAGGTAGGTGGTATGTGTCAAAATAATATCTGCATTAATTCTATGACTCATGGTTTCCTAGCAGAACATTGGCCAAAGCATTCCGCTGCCTCTGTCAGCTTGCCTTCCAGAGTGTATCCTGGTGATATCTCTTCCCTATCTCTTGGCCCTCCACATGATGTAAAACAAAACATGATTTATCAAACCATGATTGTTTATCATTGTTCCATTACCCAGTTCTGGTACTCCTGTGCCCATTGTAAGTGCTTTTGGCAGGGAAACAGGGCCCTAGTTCATAGCCAAGAATCTTCACCTTCCACCTTCCAGTCTCTTCTCTGGGTACCATCTGCAGACTGATGGTCAGATGGACCAACCAACAGCTGGAGCTCTTTTTGAGATGCTTTGTGACAGATAGGCAGAGCAGCTGGATCTCATCTGGGCAGAGTTATCCAACAACCTCTAGACGTCATCAGCCAATGGTTTCAGTCTGTATGAGGTATGATATGGTTTCCAGCCTCCGATGTTCAACCATTCGGAACTGGAGGTTGACGTACCATTGGCCCACCAGGGGTTGATAGCTCTGGACCCAAGCCCGTGATTTCATCCAGCTGGCCAACATCACCATATTGTCAATGGCAAATGCAACACCCTGTGATTGTTCCATGTTGATGATAGGATCTGGCTTTCTTCCAAGGATCTTTACCTACACACCAAGTCCAAGAAGCTCACTCCCCACTTCATTGGAGCCTACAAGGATAAACTCACTTTCTGACTCCAGCTGCCTGTCGCGCTCTGGGTCCACCCAGTTTTTTAGGCTTCACAAATTAAACCTGTTAATTTTTCTCCTCTGCAGCGTCACGTTCCTGGTGTTTGCACAGTCATTTGAGTCTTCACCCTCAACACTGCAATCCTTTCTTCTCAGAACCGTGAGTACTCACAGCCAAATCTTTTGTGTGAGTGTGTGAGAGTTGTTGATTCTGGTGGGAATCTTTACTCTGTGTAGAGCACTCGGAGACGGGTGTTCATTTATTTTGTGACATTTACAGGTGCCATTGTAACAAGAAAATCAATGTCATTCATTTCACCTGTCAGCGTTTTTCATGTGTCTGAACAGTGCCTACTTTTTAAACATTAATAATCATTAAGATGACCTTCATTGCAAACTGAACTTTATAATATATAATCTATAATCTATAATATGCTCTCAAAAAAACTGCCTACAGTGGTTTCTATCAAAATAGCTACATTTAAAGAGTGCTATTCAATAAAGAGACCATCCTTTTTCAGTTCTTTATTAGTCCCCAAACCTAAACGGTCTTATATTTGTTTTTATAATGTGTTCCAGCTGATTGGTGTCAGAAAAATGAGAATTGTGTTAGGATTGGTTTGTTGAGTTTTGTGTGGGGTATTTAAGTTCGTGTGTGATGGACTTCAGTATCGGTCCACCATCTTTGTGGCTTTATTGTTAAGTGTTTTTCCAATCTCCTGTTGCTTTGCTGAAGTTTGGTTTTCTGGCCCTCGTGCCTGGTAACTTCGTTTTGCGTTTAATAAAAGTATTCTGAAACATGGAAGTCTGCCTATGCACCTGTCCTCTGTCCTCAGTGTCTGGGAGATCTGAGGGGAAGATGTGATAGTCACACTGCTAGAATAGACTAGAAGTGGTGTTTATTGTATATCTAGGGTTTTTAGGGACAAACATTTTACTGATAAGCAGAAAGTTAACAGGCTTAAGCTAACTTACACCACTGGCTGCTATAGCATGACCAAAGTGACTAAGAAATGTTCCACAATGTTTTTATCCATCGATACTGCCCTACTATTAAGGTAAAAACAGTATGTGAGACAAAATGTCGCCTCAAGCTCAATGAATGATGTGGAGTTTCCTTCAAGCAATGGAAACAGTAAAGCACTCAAAGTCTCTGTAAAGTTAGGAGATGATTTAGTGACTGATGCTCACTGCAGATGTGAGGTAGTTTGAGATAACAAGACAAAAATATACAAGACTTACAAGACTTATCACACATACCATATACCATATACTTTTAAAATGAAAAAAGAAAAATACAGTTTTATGCCTGTATTGTCACCAGCATTCTGTAAACCTTGCCCAACCTCTATGGGTGAAAAGATAAGCTTAGCCCATCGCAAATCACAGTATTGGCTTCATCACTGAATGTTCTCACCATTCCTGGCAAAATTTGTATGAAGGCAAATAATGATTGTAAGCAGCTGTGGCATAATCTGATGTGACTGGAGCTGGAGGCAACAGGGGTGTGTGTGTGTGTTTCTGATGGTGCTGGTTGTTTACACTGTCACATTTTTGCATTATGATATCACAAATTTAAGGTGCACTAATCAACCCCTACCAACACACAATAATTCACACAGCACTGACACTTTACACTGCACTAACGCTTTACATTGCACTAACACTTCATATTATGCAACTTAACCCGTGATTAGTTTTTGTCGCTGCACTGCTTTGTCTTTATGTTCTATCTGTGAAGAGGGTATTCAAGTAAGCATTTCATTGCGCTCTGTACACTCTACTTTGTACGTATGACAATAAACCTCAGCTTCCAACTCCCAACTTCCAGTAGGTACAAGAAAAGAACACCTGTGGCCAGAGTGGATCAGTTTAAATAAATTGACCAAAACATTCTTTCTGGTGTGTTAGACTTCCATCCCTCATGAAACAGTAAAGAATAATGTCATTGCATACTGGCAGCTTCATATATTTTGTTTTTTTAAAGTCGACCCTGAACATTCAGAAAAATGAGAAGGACTGGAACAAAGGCAGCTGTGAAGGAGATTAGAGCTGATTTTAGAGCATGACAAATTACAGCATTACAGAGAGAGGGAGAGAGAGAGGAAAAAGTAAGAAGGAGAGACAGAAAAGAAAGACAAAAAGAGGAGAAAGAGCTGAGAGAAAGAAAGAGAAAAGGATAAAAGCAAGCCAAATGAAAGAAAATGAGAAAGAAAAGAAGAATGAGAGATTCAGAGAGAAGAGAAAAAAACAAGGGAGAGAGAATCTCGTGGGAAACTAAGATAATCAGCCGCAGAGGGAGAGATGCTAATCTCTAATGTAGAATAGGTAGAATTATACAGGATGGACTGAGGGAATAGACCGGAGATACAAAAGGCTGGAGGGGCTGAGGAGACTTCCCAAAATCCCCAGAGGCTGTAATGGTGTCATCAGTGGATTAATAATCACTAATTTACTCTTTATTCTAGATAAACATCACATACCCACACACTGACGCACACAGCGCATTATCTACACCAGGAATGTCAGGAGTTAAAAAAAGAAACGGTGTGAGAATGGAGATCAAGGAGAAATGGATTTTCCAGTAAATGACAGCTTGTGAAATCAGCATTTTCATTTTGCATTTTTATTCTGGTCTCACATTCCCTCAACACACACACACACACGTCTGCAGAAAGCATTTTAAAGGTCCTGTACTGTGGAAAATACGACTGTCTTGCTGTTTTAGATTAAAGGGCATTGATACATTATGGAAATATCAAACGTATAGTTTTCCTGCCAGATAAAGGATTTTAAGTGTTATTTACTTAAAGCACTCCATCACAAGTAATGTCCAACCGCAATGCATGGGGGCGGTGTTCGGACACTGACCACTCCTCCAAGGGAAGGCGTTTTTACCAAATACATTTCAAAAATATATATCATTAGCTATCCTTTAGTACTCTCACACCAATCAGAAATACCATGACTATAAATATGAAAGACTTTATGAAGTTACAGACTGGATAGGCACCAGAGAGAGGTCTGCTCTATAATGTTCATATGACATGGTCATTCTGATTGTCCGACTTGAAATTTAAATTTAAAAAGACCTTTACAATGCTCTATATTACAATATTTTAAAATATCCTCTCTTCAGTCATCGTCAGTTCCCAAAGACTACCTACTATCACTCGATCACATTTCTCACAAAGGAGGTGGATGTGCTAGACTGTGTTTACAAAAACATTGTTGGTGCGTACCATGCTGAGCCCTACCCCCACCTCTACAACTCAGACCATGGTTGACTTGTGGAAGTGCATGTGCTGCTGAGAAAATGAAATACCTCCTTCACTTCAGGTGATAGAGGTGAACTTCAGAGCACTGCCTGTGATGATGAGGCCTCCCTTCCAGATGTACTGAATCACATCTTTGTTTGAAACACAAAATGACATGGCAGCAAGAAAACCCAACCTGGCCCCATTGACCAGGTACTCTGTCGGATCATGGCTGATAAGAGAAAAACTCTGCTTAGAGTCCCACAGAAAGGTTTGTGTGCTCAGAGGTTGTGCAGACCAACTGGCAGATTTTCTCACAGACATCTTCAATATCTCTCTGAGCACCACCATCATCATCACTACCATCATCGGTATGACAAAGAAGTTACCAGTGTCCTGCATAAATGGGAACTTAAATCTTGTCACATTCACAATCATCATCATGAAGTGCTTTGAGAGGCTTGTCATGAGGCACATAAAATCACGGTTCCCCTCCTTACTGGTCCCATTGCAGTTTGTGTACCATGGATGATGCCATCCAGCACCCTTCACCTGGCCCTCACCCACGTGGACAAAAAAGACACTTGTGAGAGAATGCTGATCATACACTTCAGTTTAGCATTAAACCATCATTGCTCAGCCTCTGGTTGGGAAGCTGAGACTGCTAGGCCACCATGCTGAGCACAGGGGCCACCCAGGGCTGTGTGCTTTGCCCTCTGCTATTCGTGCTGCTGACCCATGACTTTGCAGTAATGTACAGCTCAAAACTTATAATCAGCTATGCTGATGACATACCCATTGGGGTGGGTTTGATCATTAGAAACAATGAGGTGCTATACAGAGAGAGAGGTTCAATGGCTAACGAACTGATGCAGAGCCAGCAACCTGTCTCTGAATAAGGACAAAAAAAAAACGGTTGGAGATGGTTGTTGGCACGACACAACATGATTACTCATTGCTTAACATCAATAGCTGCTCAGAGGAGATTGTTCAGAGCACCAAGTTCCTTGGTGTTCACAGTGCAGAGAACGTTTAAAACCAGCTCTAGCACCAAGAAGCAGTCTCTACTTCTTGCAGAGACTCAGGAGGGCACGCCATGTTCTACAGAGAGACAATAGAGAGCATTCTCTGTAGCTGCATCATGACTTGGAATGGGAATTGTTCCATTTCAACTGGCAAGATCCTATCGAGAATAGTGAGAAGAGCTGAGAAAATCATCCCTCTGTCATGGACATTTACATCACACATGACATGCGCAAAGTCACCAGTACAGTGAATGACCCACACACCCCTCATACACCCTCTTCTTCCCCTGTCATCTGGAAAAAAGGCTTCAAAGCATACAGGGATCCATTGCCAGAAAAAGAAACAGTTTCTTTCCTCAGGTACACAGACTCCTTAATCAGAACAGAAACATAAACTGTACACACACACACACACACACACACACACACATACACACAAACATATCCCTGAAGTAAACTTCTTCCTTTCCTAACACAGCTCATATACACATTGAACTGTTCTGCCTTAAACAAAAAACTTAAATCTTGTTGAATTTATTGAATAATGCACATTCCTTGTCGTGCCGATGCTTCTATTTACACAATTATTATTTATTGCTGACTACGTCTGTTCTGCATTTTGGCACACCTAACGGTTCCTAATGATTCCAGTATCTCAGATTGAGATTCAGATTCAGATTTTATTTGTCACATATGCAACAAAAAACAGTATAACAGTAACTGTATATAACAGTATCTGTCATAACAGTGTACTTATTCAAACATTGACTGCACTAAATGTTGTTCTGTGGTGTTGTATTGGTGTTGTATTCCACCATGGTCCTGGAGGAATATCATTTAGTTTTACTGTATACTGTGCATGTGATGGAAATGCCAATAAATCTTGACTTAACTTGATGCTATCAATGTATTACATCTATAGGGCTGTGCCCACCCAGGAGAGAGACGCCGCTAAAACACATGTGTCTCATTGGTCATCTCTGGCAGCGGAGACCACTCATTGATCCCATCTGCCAGAGACGAGACAACACCCTAAGTCAAAATAAAAGCCTTAAACGTAACTTATATAGCAGCGGCACTGGGGATGTCACACAATGCTGTGAGAATAAGGCCTAGCACCTACTTTTCAGAGCCATATGAAGCAAAGTCTTTTCGAAGTGTCACTCATGCAACACGTATCAAATAACACCATGCTGGCAAGCATCAATCTGAGTGATGGGGAGAAAGAGAAACCGGCCAAAAAAGAGGAAGGTTAATTGTGCTCTTTTGTTTTCTAGCAGCCATTCTCCCATCAATGAATACGTTTCTTTTTGCCCATGTTTACAGATAACAGTGCCGGAAACCACATACGACCATCATCTAGATTTGTTCTCACCAGTCCCCCAGACCAGTTCGATCCCCATGAATGTGCTGCCTGCTCCTCTAACCAAGATTACTACTTCTTCCAAGCTCCAGTGGAAGCTGTTGTTAGTGATGACAGACTCTAACTGACCCAAATACTGCTAAATGTAGACTCTTCTCATTAGTGCTTAAGTATGTATACGTCTGGGTTTTTTGTCTGTCACCCCCATAGTGATATTCTTTCATTCCTTCATTCTCTTTTGCTATCTGGTATAGACCAAAGAAGGATTCCTTTCTTGATTCTTCGTCCCTCTCAAAGTTTCTTGGTCCAGCTTTAGGGAGTTTTTCCTTCCCACGGAAACTCACGGCTGACTCCATAGGGGATTGCGTCCCAGATTCGGTAAAGCTGCTTTTCAACAATGCCCGCTGTAAAAAGGGCTATACTAATAAGACTTGATAAGCAGGATTGCTTTATGTTACATAATGCTTTATAAACGGTTATAGTATAATTCAGCATGTCTTTAATACCATAAAGCAGAGGTATGTTACTTTAATATATGTAACATACAACAACTACAATAACAGCTGCATTTTCTTGACTAGTTTACCCTTGTTGTAAATGTTTCTACCATGTTTTGATATTGTTTTTGTTCTCATTCCCACTGAAGCCCTGTGTTTAGATGTTTGTAATTTGCAAACTTTCCTTTCCTCAGGTGTTCCCAATCCTGTTTGTTTAAGTTCTTTTGTGTCTCAGTGTGTATGTTTCTGGTACTGCATCTCTTTACCCATGTTTGACTTGCATCACAAACTTGTTTTGCCATGCAGGTATTCTCTTGTGTTTGAATAGTGAATGCTCCTTGTGAATGTTAAATTAGTTTCCTTTATTTAGTGTTTTATTTTCCTTCATTTAATAATGGCCATTCATAACACACAAATATGAATTACTATTTTGATTATATACTGAATCAGTGAGTGTTCGTAGGAGGTGTTCCTTTTTTGAAATATTACCTAATGCTTGACGACTGGATGAATGATGGTGGTGTACCTGAATTCACTGGGTGAGCTGGAGGCTATTATTGAATTAATAAGTGATGTGTGTAATGGTGTATAAAGGCAAATTAATGATGAATTATTACATGTTTTTATTCAATGGTTGACATATTTTATTCAGTGGTTGACTAATGGGTTATATGGGGAGTTGGAAAACAAAAAAGGTCATTTATAAATGAGGCTAGATTAATGGCTCAAGAACAAGTTAAATTAAAAGTGAAGTTTGATGGGCTGTCTTTCTGCCAAAATGTATTTACACCAAAAATGGGTTTATGGGTAAGTGTCGGTTGCAATAGTGTAGCGTTTTGTGAATCTGTGTTGCTTATAGGTTCTCATAAAGCAAAGTGTTTCTGGTTCATTAGCAAATTATCATGCAAGACATTACAGTTAGCTTTAGGCTAAAACATGTCACTGGTTTTCATTTAGTTGTGTATTAACTATATTAGGTATGGTGTAGCAGCCATAGTATTGCTGTTTATTTAGTTTCTGTGTGCATTCTAGTTTGGTAAATGTGACATGTACCCCTAGTGTCCATGACAGTATTATATGCAAGTGAGTTGTATGTCAAATGCTCATATTAACCAAGCCAAAGACACAGCAGTGAATACTGATTCTGAATATTCACACAGCGCAGACAACAGGAGGGAATTTGTCTGGAACTGGAAGTTAAACCACAGTGACGTTTCCCATGGTGTGTCTGTCTTTGACCACAAGCAAGAAGCGTTCCTCATCAAAGCCTCTGCAGAGATGTGCAGTGACTGTTCACACAGGAGAGGAACAGTAATCCACTCCTTAAAAGAAGGACTTCTAAGTCAGAAGTCACTGTCTGAATGAACACCTCGGGCTCAGAGAGTGTTTATGAGTGAGATGGGGCCTGCGGTTTTATTCACAATGTGAAAAAGACAAATGGGTTATACTAAAAGCATGATTCTAGCACAGTCATATCCTATATGTAAAAGTTTTATTTTTTCACCAATTTTTGGTCGACAAAATACCTGATACAGAATATGAGATTTGTGTCTTAAGGTTGGCGTTTCCATTTGCGCATACCACAGCAATCGTTTACGTAAGTTAGTCTCTAGGAGGCACATTACCACAGCTGACTCGTAGAGTAGTACCACCTTGCAGATAATGTCAAACCTTGTTATGTAAAGGTTAATGTTTTAGGAATTTAAAGTAGCAGATTCTTCCATATTTATGATGGACACTGTCACAAAAACCTATTCAACAGGATTGTCTAACTGAAACAGGTTTACTTTTTATAGCTCGCAATAAGGAATACTTTAGCTTAAACCACACTGACAACACTATCACACAGTTATGAAAAACTGGAGTGACTTAAGTGAAGTTGAACCTAAAAAAATGTACCAAAAGTATATGAGCTTAAGTGATGTCCCATTATCAATCCATAGGGTTTAATATGATGTCGGCCCACCCTTTGCAACTATAACAGCTTCAACTCTTCTGGGCAAGCTCTCTACAAGGTTTAGGAGTGTGTTTATGCGAATTTCTGATCATTCTTCCAGAAGCACATTTGTGAGGTCAGACACTGATGTTGGACGAGAAGGCCTGGCTTGCAGTCTTCGCTTTAAATCATCCCAAAGTGTTCTATCGGGTTGTGGTGCAGGCCAGTCAAGTTCTTCCACACCAAACTCGTTTATCCATGTCTTTATGGACCTTGCTTTGTGCACTTGTGCACAGTCTTGTTGGAGCAGGAAGGGGCCGTCCCAAAACTCCCCAAACTGTTTCCACAAAGTTGGGAGTCTGAAATTGTCCGAAATCTCTTGGTGTGCCTTTCACTGGAACTAAGGGGCCAAACACAGCTCCTGAAAAACAACCCCACACCATAATCCCCCCCTCCACCAAACTTCACACTTGGCACAAGGCAGTCAGACAAGTACCATGCTCCTGGCAACCGCCAAACCCAGATTTGTCCATCAGATTGCCAGATGGAGAAGCATGATTCATCATTCCAGAGAGCGCCTCCAGTGCTCTAGAGTCCAGTGGCGGCGTGATTTACACCACTGCATCAGACACTTTGCATTGCACTTTGTGATGTATGGCTTGGATGCAGTTGCTCAGCCATGGAAACCCTCTCTACGAGGCTTAGCGTTTTGAGCTAATCTGAAGGCCACATGAAGTCTGGAGGTCTGTAGCGAAAGACTCTGCAGAAAGTCAGTGACCTCTGCGCACTATTTGCCTCAGCTTCCGCTGACTATACTCAGTCAGTTTCTGTGGCTCACCACTTTGTGACTGAGTTGCTGTCGTTATCACTTACACTTTGTTTTATACCACAAAAACAGTTGACTCTGAAATATTAAGTAGCGAGGAAATTTAATGACTGGACTCGTTTGTAGAAGCGGTCTGCATGTCTAGGTGCTTGAAATTATATACCTGTGGCCATGGAAGTGATTGGAACACCTGAATTTAATTATTTCGATGGGTGAGTGAATACTTTTGGGAATATAGTGTATGGACAAAAACAGTTAGCTGATTATTGACAACTGGTGTTTTGTTAGCTAAATTAGCCTTGCAGCTCCAGTTCGAAACCTAAGAAACAAAATTTGGACTCCAAGCATGTATTGGCTGATTGACTGGGATAAGTGTAAAACTGAGAACATCTGATTTTTCACTGAAAAATTAGGTTTTACCATTCAGTGAGGTTTTGCAAGGTAGTACAACAAAATTAGAATAATGATGTTAAGAGTTAGTCATTCATTCATAACCACAAGCCTCAGTCTTGCATCTAAAACTACATGGATGTCCTTAGTAAATAGAAGACTAAACAAATCCTGATTTAATTGATCATACAATTAGTAAAAAGACTGGGCATTCAGAACATTAACATGTCATGTTTAGAGGCTGAGTGCAACATGCATTACTGCAAGGAAAGTAAATGAGAGTTAACAACTTCGGCGCCTGAGTCATGGCCTGTGCAATCATGCTAATTAGAGCATGCTCAATAACACCCCCATCCTCACATGCTAATTACTTGTTGGTGCTGTGGGCTGTGTTCAAACGAAGTGTAATGATACGGCATAGCAGCTACAGACTCTAACGCACTCACAAATGCCATGGCCAAGAGGTTTGTTCAGTGTTATGTGGAGCATTGCATCACACAGAAAGTTTAGAGAAACTTTCCTTGAAATGTTTATTTTCTAGATAAAGAAAAGGCTCGACGTACAATCTTATGCACACAGAACTATTGTGGCCTCAGGTTTACATTCCAATAAAACAAATCTGATTCTACTTTATTCAAGTAATCTAAGCATATATGCCATATGTACTGAAATACTGCATCCCAAAATGCTACATCGTTGTTTCAGAAGGACGTAACCACCGATGCAACTGACTGGTGAGCCCTGAATATTTTTAAAAGCTTTAGTTTCAGTCTGATGAATACATCAGTGACAGCAAAGAAAAATGGTGCGGCATTCAGGGCTACTCTCAGCATTTCCTTATTTTTATTTAAGCTAACTTACCATAACAAGGTCAAAACAGTAACTTACTAAAGCCTCAGCTGAACAATCCAATGGTGGTGACATGCCCATATGTTGTTCAACTTTTCTTTTTATCGTTTTGATTTTAAGCAACATTGTATTGATTTTAAGCAACATTGTATTGATTTTAAGCAAATATGAGAGTATATCAACTTTAAATGTACTTCTTTATTTAACAGCTAGTATTATATTTAATAAATACAATGATATGACCAGTTTTATAGAGAACTAATATTAACTAAATGAATAAAAGCATTACAGCTCTGTTATGACCCCCCAAAACACCCCTGCCTACAAAGTTTAAATAGAACCTAAGCCACTGCATTCTTTGCCACTTAAGTGTGAGTGGGCTGGACTAAACTGCTGTAGGGCATTTAAAAGCTCTATTTCCATATACGAAAAGTACATAAAGGGGAGGTAATAATTTGAAAATGTGATGGAAGTAACATTAGTTCTACTGTCCCTTACTGATGTTTGGCTGATGTGTGGAAAAAAAAAATTCAATCTATGTAGAGAATTTTCTCACAGTCATGGGCTTAACACTTGCTCTCAATAGATCTACTTCATGCTGCGGACCTGGGTTCGGAGATTACACTTCTGATGACAATTCTCTCTATGTTCTGTTCCTCTCTCTCTCTGTTCTCTCTATTTCCTTCTTTATTTCTATCTCTCTATTTCTTCCTCTCTTTGTTAGATTCTCCTGGCTTTTATCTTTTCTAAGTTTCCTGTCTCTTATCCCCTTTCTTCTCCATCTCCATTTTTCTGTGTTCATCTCTCTCTCTCTCTTGTTCTCTCTCTCTCTCTCTCTCTCTCTCTTGTTCTCTCTCTCTCTCTCTCTCTCTCTCTCTATGTCACTCCAGCAGTGATACTCTGTTGTGTTCATTACACTCTCAGTGTGGTTGTTCTGCTAAGCCATATGCAGTCTGACACCAAGCGATCCACCCTTTGAAACACACAGCGTTCAGTGTTGGGGTGGTTTAGCAGCAGCAGTCTTATGTTGTCTGAAGTAATCTTGCAAACTCAAGATAAATTAATTTTTTTTTTTTAAAACAATGTCAGAAATAAACTGCTTCCTGCAGTGTACACTAAATTCCTAAATATTTTTGCTCCTTTTTTGCTCCTTTTGCTCAGTTTTGATGCTCACTCTAAGGACCACCTACTTTTTACAGGAAAGGAAAGTAAGGAAATCGCTATGTATATTGTCATGGTGGGCTGAACAAGCAACTACAGGTGACAGCATAAATCAGAGGTTTGGTTGAACAATGACTTTAATGTTACTCACATCTTGACAAACGGGTCAGAGTAGCCATTTGAGTCCATTGCAGCGAGGTGAGCGCAGCGGATTATTCCCACCACCAAGCTAGCCTTCTCCACAATGTAACACAGAGACACTAAGATACGACCACGCTGAGAAAGAAAGACAGAGACAGAGAGAGAATTAAGACAGAGAAGTTAGAAATCTGAGACAGAACAAGGAAAGAGCAAAAGAGAGATAAAAAGTCATAGAAAATGATATATGAACATTTTGTCACAGATAATCAGCTTAACAGACTAGAGTGTTTGTCAGAATCAGAAAACCTTATTGATCCCAGAGGTCTGTGTGTGTGAGACAGAGAGAGACAGAGAGAAAGAGAGAGACTACTTGACCTGAACATGGTTAACAAGACTGGCCTAGCAAGCATCTAGCAAAAAACAACACTTAAATAGCAACACATTTAGTGTAAGTGTTATGTTTTCTATACCTAAAAGTGTCTGTTCACCATATTGTATGTCTGTTTGTATGCCTTGGTGACAACCATGTTGTTTTTGGTAATCCTCTCACGGAACTTGGCTAGCTTGCATTTTTACTGTTTTGTTTCACTGTTCTGTCTTGGCTGAACTGGCCCTGCATCATTATCGATGTCGTGATGAGAAGAAGGGAGTACACACAAATCCTAGTGGTTTCCTGGTGTCACACAGACTACAGCTCAGGAGGGTAGAAAATCCCCTCAGAATGATGGGTGGATAATCCACTGAAAGGCTCTTTTGTGAAATCCAAAAAGAAGCATTTTCGCCATCTTTATTTTTTAAGTGTGTGTGTACCTCCTCATCTGCTGGTTGTGAAGTCTGATCCACTGTCTGGTTGTTTCCCTCTCGAGTCTGAAAGAGAAACAGACAGAATGAGAATAAGGTACAAAAGGTATTTCAGCAGGTAGAATGACTTAAAACAAGTAAAAAACAACTAGAAATCATAAGCCCCTCTCGCATAATATAGGCATACTTCAGAAGAATAAATAACCCAAGAGCTTCATGCTTTCTCAGTCATGCATAAAAACACACTCTCGCCACTTTTGTCTTTTCTAGAAGCCCTCCATGCGATTTTCTGGGTATTGTACTAGGTTTGAGCAGATAAACTGTGGTGAAAATTTTACTGGGAATTTGACTCCCTTTTTTAGCAATAAATTCCTGCGTGAAAGAAGAGGTGTGAAAAGGGCTTTATAAAATTCTCAAAGGAATCATATATATAGAAATATTCTATATATTGACTAAAATTAAGATCATTTTACTTGCCAAGATATTTTTACAGTGCTCTGTACACACCCACACATACATACCTGCGCAATTCTCTCTAAACCCATGTTGTAACGTTTGGTCTCTCCTTCTGTCAGCTTCTTCAAAGCCACTCGCACCTCACCAATAAACTCATTACGGCCCAAACGATCCATATCACACACACACAGCCTGTTGGTTTGAGACAAAATAGACAATAAAAAATGATGAGAGAGCCACTGAGTGCAGAATATGCCAGAATATGCAGTACTGTGCTGAAAATGAAACGCTACCCAAATAATACTTGCTCACTGGTGATCTTGGGGTCCAGGCCACTGATAAATGGCAACTAACAACTAGACTATGGTTTGTAACTGTAAAGTACAAAGTACAACTGTATGGAGGCAATAAAACTGACTTTTGTTTTGGGGCTCACAGATTAAATCTTTAATCACAGATTAAAATAAAACATTGAGTTTTATTTTAATCTGTGAGCCCTGATTATATAAGTTTAAATATGTTTCCTGTCTTCTTAATATAACTATTTTTTCTACTACCACTACTACCAATACTACTACTACCACTACAAACAGTACTACTGTTACTACTACTACTACTGCTACAACTAATAATAATAATGTATTACAAAAACAGTGAAGGAAAGCTGTGACAGAAAACTACCAAACCTTAAGCAAGAACGAAGTAAGCTCCCCAATTTGTTTTCTTTGGTTGAAGCAGGCCTCCCTGTTGTGTTACCACATTGCCTACTGTGCTAAAATGGATTATTGAAGGAAGGCGCTGCAGAATAGAGCCTGATCAAGATGATCCAAGTTCCAAGCTAGGAGAAACCCCATCACAGAGAAACAAGAAAAAAACAAACATCTCTTCCCAGAAAGCTGACTGAAACAGCAGGAGGATACTGATACTAAGGCAGAAAAACAGACAGTGGTGTATGGTGAGAAACAGAAGGATAAACAACAGGAGCAAAGGAGCAGAAATAAAGCTAGAGAACAGAGAAGAGTAGCGTTGAAGAGTAAAAACCAAAGAGACTGTTAGATAGCAGCACAGAGGGAGCCAGAGATAGGATCAGAAAAAAATAAAGACAAGAAAAAAATAAGGCCACATTATATTGCCAAACAACAACCAATGTATTCTACATTTTCCACACTAATAAACATGCCAATAAGTATTATGTGTTGGAAGAATGAGGGTGTAGAGTTAACATATAACAAACAACAATTATTAATCAAGTCATTTACGTGGGCATTGGTATAATTTGGGTGGAAAAGCCCACCCCTGCCCACTCTATGCAAATGAGCAGAGCAACAACCAATCAGATTGTTCCAATTGAGTCACAGTGCCTCTCTAAGATTCACATATATCAAGTGGGACATATAACTGTTAAAAATTGATATGATACTTAATATCATAATATTGTCACGTCGTGCCGTGGAACATCCAAGCAGGAGGCACAGATGCAGACATTCATAATTAGGTTGCTTTATTTAAACAAGGGAAAACAAAACAAGGCTTGAGGGCCAATACATTTCCTTGCACAATAAGAAATGGACGTACACACAACAACGCCTAAGGTGATTGGACAATTAATGAAAACCAATGTGTGCTATTTATAATACAAACTAAATACTAAACACCTGATAATAAAGAAGTCCTCATTCCTGGCCAGACGAGGCACAGGAATGAGGCCACATCCAATTACAAAATAAGAGTATTAACAAAACTTAAATAACAGTGGCCTCTAGTGGCCACTGATTAGGACATCACAGTACCCCCCAGTGATCGGTGGGCTGACAGCTAATGAAAACCAATGTGTGCTATTTATAATAAAAACGAAATACAAAACACCTGATAATAGTAAGTCACACCCAACGACAAAAAAAGAGTATTAACAAAACATGTCTAGGACATTACATTACATATTAGGATTTAAAGCACAAAACCAGACTATAACTCTGTGAACAGTTCTCCTGTGGGCTCAACAAGCTGTTTGTGTTTTTGTGGCGCGTCCACAAGCAACCAGCAGCAAGGAAATCTTGACTGAGTCCCCACTTACTACATTCTTGATAAAGTGTAAAGTGACCATTTGTCATACGAGAACACACCACACAGTGTGAACAGTATGAAATTCTTTCTCTGTATTTAACTAATACACCAAGTGAAGCAGCGGGCAGCCAGGAACACAGCGCCCTGGGGGAAGCGTGGGGGGACAGTATCTTGTTCAAAGGTTCCTCAGAGGTGCCACTGGCAGGACTGGGATTCAAAGCCATGACCTTCTAACCAGGTAACTCCCTAACCACTAGGCCACCAGCGGCCCCAAGCTTTAGTGCTACGAACATCGTGATGCCACAATCCTAGCAGCTGTTTAACAACATAATTCTAAACAAAGTAATGTGCCTCCTTTAAAAACCACAGAAAGGCAGCAACGTGTTCTTATAGTAACTGAATAGTCTGCTGTATGTAACGCTGATAAAAGTTAAAGATCTGCTGAACGCAAAGAAACTGTTTTACACAGAATGCAACTGATGTTAATTAAAGCCACTCTCAAAAATGTCATCAATAATTAATTTCCATAATTCTTAAGAGCACAAAGAACAAGATCCCACTCTCCCCACTCCAGTGCCAGTGGTAGGAATAATGAAGGAAATGCAAGGCTCTTTTTGCTTTAAAAGAAACAAGAAAATAATTTTTTTATCCTATGACTTTTATACTACTGATATTTATGACTTATGCTAAAAAATGCAGTTAAAGTATCATTAACACACTTTATCATTAACAATGTAATATTGCATAATTATTTTAAACCATTTACCTGCTTAGTTTCAAATATCTGCTCGTTAGATCACACTTACGTTTACGACGATAAGCAGACGCTCTTATTCAGAGCACCGTACATCAGCGGTGATTTTGATGGTCCCCTACAAATGATCTGAGATATTTTTAAGGTTAACAAACTATCTGGTGAAACTCGATGGATCATCATCAGCATTCGGTGTGATGATTGGGATTTGTTTTAAAATTTGGATTAAGCTTTAGAGAATGACAGAATGTATTATATTCAACTAACACTTCAGTTACATGGAATAGATATTTAGTTAAACATTTGTTAAAGACAACCAAAGCATCTGCAAAGCTTCTACAGTGGTGCATCCAAATAAAACGCTGTTGTCGAGACATATCTCAGAATACTCAGAATAATATTATACTCAATAAATAAAAAGTACAATATAAATACAATAGTGGTTAAATGTGCCAAACATTCACCTGTTCAGAATTTATCTTCACAGCAGTGTAATTTTTTAAATTTGCAGAAAGGGCGATGACAGTGTGTTTGTGATCTGCGATGCCTTCTGCTTTCTCCTTGTGTTATATTAGTCATACCTGCCAGATGTTAACACCAGGATGAAACACACACCCCACAGCTATGATCCTGGTCTAATTGCCAGTTTTTATTCCAGTTCCAGAAAGTGTTTGGCTCTGAATCACAGTTATTATCTGCAAGCACAGAGTCTTTATCAACTTTGGAATGTGTCACTGTTGCCTGGATTAGGGTGGATAATTATGCAAATAAAACTTCTGTCCGGGTCTGTCAGCAACTTTTTCTCAGCATCTGCTTGTGTGGTAGATAAATGAAACCTCATGTTTTAATCACATTTTATTTGCGAGCCATTTAGCTTTAGTCAACGCATCGCCACAAATGTAGCTGCTTAAGCGCTCTCTTACTGGTCACTCCATAGAGCTAATTACCTTTTGCTTCCACTGACACATAACTTGAGTTCCTTTTAGCTCCAAAATAGGTGTACTGTAACAAACTGGGGCCCATCTGATGCGCCACAATTTATCAGCCCCTGAGAGTCTTGCCCTTGGGTAGATAAAATCACAGCTGCCCTCCTCACTGTGTTCCCTGCAGTTTGGGTATTTTTCCAGTGAATGATACCATCACCACTACCATTTTCCTGGCCTTCACCCAGCTGGGTAAAATGACACTTACATGAGAATTCTGTTCATAGACATCAGTTCAGCATTCAACACCAAGTGGATCCTGGACTTTCTGACTGGGAAGTCAGGACAGGGAGCAACATATAGAGAACCGCCATGCTGAGCACAAAGGCCCCTTGAAGGTGTGTTCAACTCTCTGTTGTTCACTCTGCTGGCCCATGACTATTCAGAAATATACAGCTCAAACTTCATCATCAGGTTCAATGACATGACTATGTTAGGACTATGGTGGCATACAGGTAGGAAGAGCAACAGCTACTTGACTGGTGCAAAACCAACAACCTCTAAATGTGCATAAGACAAAAGATATGGCTGTCTACTTCCAGACAGAACACCATGATCACTCTCTGCTAAACATCAACGGTTTCTCAGTGGAGATCATCCACATCACAAAGAACCTCACACAGACCCTCAGCACCAGCTTCATCACCAATAAAGCCCAGCAATGTCTCTACACTTTGGATGGCAAGACCCAACAGAGGATAGTGAGGATAGCTGGAAAGGTAATTGGGGTATCTTTACCCTCTTGTTGTAGACATTACACCACATGCTGTATATGTAAAGCCAGACGCATTAGAGATGTGTACACACCCAAACTAAACTGCTTCCTTTTCACAAACACACTGCACATGAACACTAAACTGTTTAGCTGTGTATTTAGATACTGCACATTCTCTGCCGTGTTACTTCCACTGATGCTTTTTCTCTGTTGTCATAACACTGCATTCATTCAAACTAGTGCTGTAACTGCTCCTGTGGGCTTCATTGTGTGTTGTCGTGTTTTGAAAATAATTGTACCATTGCTATTATGTTTCTCTTGCACTCTCTTGCAGTCCCATCCAGCCCACTCTGTGTTGTACCATGGGCCTGGAAGAATTTTGTTTCATTTCCCTTTGTATATGATTGAAATGAAAAAAACTTGTCTTGATTTGACTTAGTACTGTGCTGTGCTATCAGGTCCTGTTATTCTGTTGAAGTTGAAGTGTGTGTGTGTGTGTCATGCTGTAGTAAAGGTGCGAGACTCTGAAAAAGAGGTGTGAGGATGTAGGATTACTCATCTTTCGCTGTCTCTCCCTCTATGCTCTCTGATTATTTTTGCGGCTTCTCTTTCTCTTCCTCTGTCTATTTGTTTAATTCACTTTCATTTTCAATGAGAATCAGTTAACTAAAATACAGTATCATTTAGGGCCAGGTAAATAATATTAGTAATCTTGGTTTAAAGGTGGGATATATTAGGCAGCAAGTGAAAAGTTGAGATGCCAAACCGGCATGTTTGGGGTTTTTTTCTGGTATGCAGTGTTAGTATGTAACAAATGTGGTCCAAGGAAGAACCCCCAGTGAAACAGCAACAGGGTCATGGATATTCAAGGCTCATTTACGGATGTGGGGAAGGAAGGCTAGCCCCACTGATCCAGTCTCAAAGAAGAACTACTGTAGCATAAACAGCTGAAAAATACTTGGTATGATATAAAAGTGTCTGAACACACGGTGTTTCTCAGCTGGTTGACTGGTTAGAGTGCCTATGCTAACATCTGTCGACTGCTGAAAATGCTAACAATGGGCAGAACAGGACCGTGGAAGAAGGTGGGTGTATATTGTAGATTTTTTATCTGTTAGCTAAATTATCTTCATAGCTTCACTGCTAAACAAAATAAGTGCACTTCAAACACCATGTCTCCAAACTACATGTGCAGAAATTTGGTTTGATATAAATGTGATTTTTTTTTGTGAATTTTTGCTTTAACTCCCTGAAGGTCAGAGGGATGCTTGTTTATCAGGATCCACCATATGGATCAGTAGGGGAGCTGGCTCCAAAGGGGAGGCACTTTGCCCCCCCTGTTCCTTTCCTCCCCATCCCCAATGTTTCACTCCTCCCGCTCCATCACACCAACATACAGGTAGGGCTTTGAGATGCAGGTGCATTGCTGGGATGCAGGGGAGGTGT
>JBBPDC010142047.1:0-24736 GCA_037974485.1 Hemigrammopetersius urotaenia
GGCCTTGGCCAAAGAAAGTGGCTATGAATTCCAGACCTTCAGCCGTCAGTCTGAAGGTCTGGCTACGCGAGACTAAGTGTACCATATGCATCAGACGTTTAGCCAACGTTCTGTGGGCGTGACGTTTGAGACTGAGACTAGGAGCCAGCCAGACAGCACTTAAAGGCCAGTTCATGGGAAAGACACTCTTGCTTGCATATACACATGCATATAAAGCCCTCTAGTGGACGCAGTGGCATGGAGCATCATTCGAACGTAGATAAACCCGTGTACAAAGCAATTTTTCACCATTTGCTCATAATGATAGAACAACAAGCACATACTGAGTTTCGGGTTCATCTCTGCTTTCAGACTACTTTTGAGCGTGTCTTCTCACATCCAGCTCTGATTTCTGTGCCATGGTATTTGGTGGCAGGTAATCATGATCACCTGAGAAATGTGTCTGCTCAGATTGCCTATTCAACCAGATCAGAGAGGTGGTGAGTACGCACAAAACATTCAAGTTCATAGAACAGAATAGGTGCCATGTTGTACATGATGTACTTGCGATGTACACTGAACTGACAGCTTATTAGAAACACTTATTTTGTGCGCATTCTCACTGGTCATTGTTGTAGGTATTAGGTGTGCATTTACTGACTTTTCCTGCTTGAATTACACAGGTGAACAGGTCAAAATCATCAGTGCTTAGTTTTCCCCGCATGTACAGTTTTTGTGATGAAGCTAGTTATATATTACATGATAGCTGGTATAATTAGCATATAATAATCATATGCTAAGTATTTTTGAAAAAACAGTAGTAGCTGACTGAAATTTTGACACAAAAATTGATTCAGTGTAATGTGTTTAAGGTTTACTTTACTCAAACCAGTTAATGGATTTCAATATTAGAATTACAGTGTAGGTGACCAATGCAATTTGTGCATAAAAATGATTTACATGATTTATAACTGTGCTTCAGAAATGTACACCAGCCTGGTATATATACCTGATGAAGTGCATAAATGAAGAGTTTTGATCTCTAGGCACTTCCCCGAGCTCTACTATCAGCTGCAGTTTAAGATTCCTCACACCAATGTCTCTATGACGGTCCTGATGATTGACACAGTGGTTTTGTGCGGGAACACTTATAATGAAGACCACCCACAAGGCCCAGAGGACCCCATTGCTGCAGACCAACAGTTTGAGTGGATTGAGAGGTCACTTCAAAACACTAAGTAAGGTTTAAGAGTTCAGACCACTTACACACAATTCAGCAAACACAAACCAAACACAACGAGATGAGAATACATGTGATAACTTCCCTGGAAGACATGTTATTCTTGGAAAAATGATTCTTTAAAAAGGAATTTAATGTGCATGTTTTTAAAAGCTCTGACCAGATACACCCATGCATTCCTGAGAACAATGTGTGACCTGACAAACAAACCCTGTGACCATTACGCACACTCTAGTACCACTCAACGTAATTACTGATTTCAACCAGTAATTGTGTTGTAATCCGAAGGCAAAAAAGTCAAGATCTTTCATAGTTCATTCATGGTTAATCCTTGGAATAAACAGACAATATTAAATAAACAGTGACCAACACTTTAGCCATCTTTATACACTTACTGAAAAATATGCTCACCACTGTGAAATCAGGATTAATCTGTGACAAGATACACAAAATTTTTTCAGAAAAGGTAGAAAAATGTAGTCAAAATAAAGAAAGAGAAAACTTACTTCAGATCAATCAGAGGTCGACAGCATAGCCTAAACAATTTGAACATTAGAGTTGAGTTATTTTTGAGTTATTAGTGTTTCCACTATTCATCCAATAGGACCTCATGAAAAACTGTTGGATGCACTCTTGTTCTAAAATAAATTACTGTCTCAAAGGTGAGAGGCGTGAGCAACAGCAAAGCAGCCGCAGTGATATCTCCATGTGCAGAAAATTTGTAACTGAGTGTTAAGGACCAAAACGAGCATGATATTGATTAATTTCTGCACAAATACGATTCATTTGAAGTAAAAGTGGTATCATTTGAACATACTTATGAAATTGAACATACTGAAATTCTTTATTATCTTAATATGTTATTAGTCACAACCCACACATGTCGGTTATTCTATTTCAGGTCAGAATTTGTGGTTGTGGCTGGACACTACCCAGTTTGGTCCATCGGTCATCACGGTCCTACTCGATATCTGGTGAAGAGGCTGAGGCCACTGCTAAAGAAGTACAATGTCACTTTATATCTGAATGGTCATGATCACAGTTTACAGGTGAGAGAGAAAGAATTGCAAAATTAAACAAGAAAAATCAGACGAATACATTAAAAGTCTATTGAAAATAGATTTACTCATATTTAAAATGCCTTAGGTTATTTCAAAATTCAATTTTTCTTCCATCAGTTTATAAGGGAAGAAGATGGGAGTTCCTATGTTATCAGCGGCAGCGGGAATTTCCTGGACTCTTCCACTTATCATGCAAAGAGCTTCCCATCATCTTGGCAATTGTTTTCCAGTGCTGTGAATCAGACGTTGGCAGGTTTTGTATACTTTGAGGTTACAGAGAGCAAGATGTTCATTAGTTACATTCAGCTGGATGGGAAGTGTTTATATCAGACCACTCTCCCCAAGCGGGTTGTGTGACGCACTGAACAGAAACAATCATTCATTGAGAAGAGACTCTGAATGATGTTTCCTAACATTGGATTTCTTGAATCAAACAATACAGACTGTCCAATCAACATAATACCTCTTGAAAAACTTTTGACTAATACTGCATTTCTGCAACAAACCTGATGAGTTTTTCCATGTTTTAGATCAAAATCATGTGATGACACGCCTTTGATGTTAATGAGTGAATTTTCATTCAAAAAATTTTGATTGATTTTAGATAATTTAACCCACTGAACAGCAATACCTTTTAAATTGTATTGAATTGTCAGCACATCTGTGATTTTTTTTTATACTTGGATGTGATTCACTAACATTAATGCAATCTCTTACAGTGTGTTCATTAAATTTGGTCTTGTGTTAATGCATCATTATATAAAGTTACAATCAAAATGGATATGGTGTGTGATTCTTCCTTACAGTGAAATTGTAGCTTACAGTAAAATAACTGCATTTCATTTGATTAATATTATTTGTGCCTCTGTATTCTGACAGAAATGATCCAGGCAGCAAAGATCCAAATCCACTGAGAAAATCTAACTGTTCAAACATCATCAATGAATAGTTTGTTGTGTGTCCATAGTGGTTGTTAGAAACGTTCAGATGCTCCCAAAACAGACACACGAGGGCGATGTTGAGATATTTATGATTCAGTTTGTAACTGTCTTAGTGTGTAATAATCATGTTTGGTCTTTAAAATGGTTCAAAGCAACAGGTGCCAACAAAACAACGAACACTCCGATCCAAGTTACTGCACAGTATTTATTTAACATTTAATTTGTACCATTTTCCACCGATTCACATCTCTATAAAGAAATGAAGGCTTAGTCTGCCTCTAACCCATGGTCAGTTATTCTGTCCAGTTTTCCACCTGGTCAGTAAAGTGAGCTGTTTTATAAATGTACTGTAATACAATGTAATGTACATCTGCAATATCAACCTGCAAAACTATAAATATGCTTTAACAACTAATATACATATAGTCCTTTGATAAACGCTACAAAAATAAATTAGATCCTCACATAAAATATCTATCATAAGAGTAGTATATTCTGGTTTCCCAACAGTAAAGCTCCCAAATCTATGCAGCAGTCCCTAGCGATCATCTCAACTCCAGCAAAGACAACAAATTGGTAGTGCTTATAAAATACAGTAAAATATCACCAGTTAATTGAAAGTACCGATAACAAAAAAGTAGCTAAGAGCATCTGCAGCATTAGGCAATAAATCGTGTACAATGATCCATGTTTAGTTTCACAGAAACAAAGTGAAGAACTCCAGTGTTTTTCACTGAACTGATGAAAAAGGGATGCTTTTGAAAGAATTCAGTTCCGCTGTATGAACAGTGTACTCCCACGAGCGTGAGCTTCTGTTTTCAAGAGAGGTAAAAACACACTCCTCACACACCCCTCAAAGGCTCTCGCACCTTTTCTCTCCTTTTGGCTTTCTGCTGACGTTTGCAGCACACCACTGTGACCGCAATCACCACTGATATGATCACAATGATGACCAGAATGGCTGAAGCAAGCACTGCCAAACTGTATTCTAAACGAAGAGACAAAAGAAAAGATTAGTGAGTTTTCCCTTACAGGATATCCAGCGTCCCACACACACATCCATACACACTGACTGATGTATCCTCTAAGGACAAAAACATTGGACTGACTCCCCAGAGCCGGTACGCTCACATCACTGTACAATCACTATCCTGGCAAGCAACCACGATCACCCTCAGTTGTTGCGTGAGGTGACATATTAAACTACCAAGCTAAAGTTAAGGGAAGGTGACTGACAGCTTTCTGAGAAAAATACGTGCTGATCCTTAAAATTCCAAAAAGTACTTTTTATATCATTTTCCATGAAAAAAAATCTATTTTATGCTGCATGACTATCTGTCATGGTTAGTTATTCTGTCCAATTTTTTGACAATTACAATTAAGATTATAAACTGTATAAGCTGTGCATCAGATTCTTGTGTTTGTTAAAAGCTACAAAATACATTTGTACCTTTGCATAAAACTTAACAATGAATATATTGCTGCTTTTGGAGCAAAACCTTTCCTCCATTTTTGTTGTTTTACATAATTTGTCATATTTTTGAATTAGAATAAATCACATTACATTAAGTTATATTAAATAAAAAGAAACTACTCCATTCTCGAGAAAGGTTACTTGTTTTGAAGGTTTTTGTTTCAGCAGTGACACTTTTCTATTCTTTCCGTCTCTAAACACTGAGCTCCCCAACAATGCAACAGCCAAGAGATGCGATATACTCTGTCCCTGACCATAAATTACCTTCAAAGATAGGCTTGTCGGGCCTCTCTGGAGAGCAGATAGTCCTACTGAGCTCGCCCAGCTGCTTGTCGATGCTGCGGGAGGGAATGAAAGCCTGCACCGTGAAGCAGTAGCTCACACCTTTGTCCAAACCCGTCATCACAATCTCACTGCTCTGGCTGATCTTTTCTTTCTGTGGACGACAAAAACGTGGTGTTTTTTTCAACCAGTATGAAAGCTGGTCACAGTTTTGCACTTTTTAAATGGATGTTCACATTCCTTTACTTTCTCTTAAGAGATATCAGAGGCCAAAAACAGCTCATGTGTTAGGGAAGCTGCCAACCCGCTCCAAGAAAAATGGCAAATCTGGCAAAACTCTGAAGGTAAGGGGTATTACTCCAGATCACAAGACCCAGCTTAACCCTCTAACTCTAACCCTAGATTTTAACATTTTACTAGTAAAAGATGAAGGCTGCAAACAGCTGTATGCTGTACGTTTTACACATTTTCATTTTCCTCCTGAGGTCAAATAAGGTGGAATCATTTGTCTTCTATGCTTCCAAGAATTACAGACAGCAGGTAAAATATGCAACTCAAAACATTTGTAATCACTGCAGCTGGTCCAGTTTTGTATTTTGTTAATGTCCAGGGAATTTTCCTTTTTTTAACACTGAAGCTGTGTGAAATACCCATCTAGATTGAACCAACAGAAATACTAATGTAACATAAATTATTTGAAATAAAATAATTTTACATGAACTTCCAATTGAAGTTTTACCTTAGTCTGTAAAGCAAGCATTTTTGGAGCATTTTTAGGACAGTGATGGCATGTCCATAAATATCTGATGAGAGGATGTGTGTTTAGGGTTAATACAAGTCTTGTATGTAGGTATGAAATTAATTAATTGCTGTGCCCGGTTTCTAGAAAGGGATTAGTATTCCATCCCTGTCGTATGTCACAGTAATAAAAGGCTGCCCGGGTGTCAGGAGTTGTATTTGTAGATGGATGAAAATATGTAAGGGCTTTATTTTGAAGCAGAAAAGGGTTTTTGTCTAGTAACACTAGCCCTTTTTAGTGCTACAGAATCAATATTTAAAGATTCTTTAAAGAAGCGTACAGATAGTTAATCATTCATCATGTATAGAACTATTTAAATATTGATTTGGTTTCTGGAGCTGTCATGGATCTTCCACTGTCTTCCTAAAGACACTGTTAGAATATATAAGCTACTCTTTACATTATGTGATCATTTCATAAATTATAGACCAACTGAAATGATTCATGGTCACTAGGAATTAAATTCCATTAAAAAATACAATAGAATTAAGAACAGCTTAGCCTGCTTTTTTGTCAATATGAGGTCGTGTTACATCTACAACTATGTGGATGAGTAATAGATTTTACACCATGTTTTAAAGAACTAAACCCGGAATGCATTTACAGTTATCACATACCTTTCCGGTGCTCGATGCTTTCCAGTAGTAGACCTTATACTGCAGGTCATTTTTAAAGATATCCCGAATGGTCATCATCTTGTTCTGCTCATTAAAGATAGCTGTTGGGACGTCCTCTACGTGGAGAGTTACTGTCATGGGATCTTTACTCTCCTCAATTTTAAACTCAGGTCTGGAGATGAGGGCTGGAAAAAAGGGATCAAAGATCATTTCTGTGGCAATAAGATCTGGATTTGAGTTTTGTAAACGAGGTGTTTGTGTACATTTTTCAGTGTATGACTCAGAAACCTACTGTCTTGATAGGGACTGAACCAGGCAGATGCCGTGTATGGAGGTTCAACGTGGTCGGAGGTCGCACCACGCACTGGCACGGACTGCACCACTGCCATGTAACGACCTTTCAGGTCTGTGAGTTCACCAGTTAGATCACATTCGGTTTCACCGATCTGAATACACTGAGGGCTAGTTTGTGTGTTCCCATGCTGTCTGAAATGGAAAGTTGAAGAGTGATTTAGCTTGAAAACTACTAATCCGTTCCACAAGCCTTGTAGTAATCAAAGCATGCTGAAACAAGAAGAAGGGCGTGGATTTTTGCAATACCTTTCTACAGAACTAACAGCACAACAAATCTTACTATCAGAGTAAAACATTTTCTATGCGTAGAAGTATAGATGACATTTTATGGGATGGCTGCACAATGAAAATCCATTTAACCCATTAAAAACTCACTTTGCATCGTTTTCCATGTATTTACTGTATAATAAACCTTATTTAATGGTGCAGTTTGACTGGTAATGTAAAGGGTTAACATCCATATTCAAAATAAAGTATCCTGAAGAGTCTGCTCCAATGCTAAACTTATAAAACAGGTTTCTAAAGGAGAAAAGTTCCTTGCAGTCATAAACTGCAAAAAGCGACTTCAAGTTCGAAGTGCATGTGCTCTTAGTTTCCCAAAATAATCCGAGCAAAACTAACTAACTCAATACAAATAAACAAAAAATAAATAAATAATTGCTTGTATTTCCTAACATAACACTAGCAAAACTAACTAACTAAATGGAAATAAAGATAAACAAATCCATAAAAAATGCTTGCATTTCCCAAGATATTCCAAGCAAAACTAACTAAATACAAATAAAGATACGCAAACAAAGAAATAAAAAATGCCTTAATATCACTCACTTGTTGAACTGCACCGTGTAGGAATAGTCCACTGGTTTGGGGCTCCACGTTAATAATGTCTTGAAGTTCAAAGAAATCCAAGTGACATTCTGGGCTTTGGGGAAACTATCTGCAAGGAGGGGGTCTTTTTATTAGCAATGTGATACAAAAAATACTGCAGAAATAGTTGGGTGAAACTATAAACTATAAGATAAATACAGAGGAGCAGATCAGCCAGACTCACCTGAAAGACAGTCGTGTCCCCGAAGAAGAGCCCACACACACAGAAGGCTGAAGAGTTGAGTCTGCATTGTGCTCCTCACTGGGCTTTCAGACGAAGGGTGGGCTAAAGGCTGCTGCTCCGGCTGCTCCTGAGACTGAGGACAAACTTCAGGAACCAGGTGAAAAGGCACCGCTGTAAACTCCTGCCGTGTGATTTATACCGTCCTTAAGAATCCGTCTTAATGGAACGAAAGCTCTCAGACAGCTGGGATTAGAGGAGAGAGCGAGTCACTGCTCATAACTAAACCACGTCCCTCCTCCGGTCCCTGAGTGGCTCAGACATCTCCAAACTGAACGCAATGCAAAGCAAGCGCCTCACCAATGACCAAATAAGGCCACCCGTTCCGCCTTCGGGGTCTGACGGGATTTCCCTTTTCTGAACTCCAGGGTGCCATTTAGTCAAGCCACCAATAATCCCTACTATCAATAAGGCATAAATCAGGCATACATCATAAATAACAGACATAAAGATACGTTTACACACTAAACCTGATGGCCAGTGTCTGAGAAAGTGAGGACACTATACCTTTCCATTCATATGGAAGTAAAGAAAAGATTCAAATAGATCTTTTAACACTTTCAGCCATTGACCAATGTAATAGTTAACAGTAACGGTGCATTGTGTTATGGAAAAACAGTCCAAAAATGTAATTAAATTAAATTGCATTACTTTTCTTTTTTCCCACTTCTAGAATAAATTCAAGATTTAAGAGAGTTTATTGTCAGCCCAGCCACACACGCAAGTACACACAGAGTTAAATGAGTGTTCTCTGAAGGAAATAGCATACAAAGCAAATGATGTTTAAAAAAAGACAGACAAACTGCAGAGTCAAAAAACATTATATTGCAGCCTTTAACGTTTAACTTTGATGTTAATTTCCTTGTTTGCTGATAGTTCAGTTTTTGTTCTATGCCCATGCAAGACCCTGTTCCAGTTATCATACACATGTACATCCTACTGGGCACACTAAGTAGCATATACTTTAAAAATTCTGTCTGTATAAGCACTCAGAATCCTCATGAAAGCTGTTGAGCATAGGTGCATAAGTATAATTTGATTTTATACTACATAAGGAAGTGTAAAAACAATTTTTGGTGCAAACTGAATTCTGTTTTTTATTAGAGGTGGGCTAATCTAGATTAAAATGCCCCCCCCTAAATGATCCCAATGCCTGTTTTTATAGTGTAAACCATAAATATGCCTCCAAATGTTCTCCCAGATCACTTTAATTTCATTTGGAACTCATTTTAATACATTACCCTTAAAGAAAATGTAAATATTAACCCAACGTTTAAATATGGAAAAGTCAGGAACGAGAGAGATAGAGAGAGTAAGAGAGAGAGAGAGATACCGTGAGAGCGAGAGAGAAAGAGAAAGAGATACAGGGAGAGCGAGAGAGAGAGAGAGAGAGAGAGAGAGAGAGAGATGATGCACGAACAAGAGAGACAGAGAAAGGGAGAGAGAGCGAGAGACAGAGACAGAGAGAACGAGAGAGAGAGATGATCCGCACGCTCGGGAAAAGTCAAGAACGAGAGAGAGGGAGAGGCACAGAGAGAGCGCACGAGAGAGAGCGACAGAGAGAGCGAGACTGGTTTAAAACGGGTGCGATCCAGAAAAGTCACGAACCAGAGAGAGAAAAAGAGAGAGAGAGTAAATCCGCGCAAAAATATCAAGGTGAAAGTCATCATATCTTGCGTGGTATAGACCCAGCTCCCAACCCAACTTTGTGAATAGATTAACGCGATATATTTTTTATCGCGCGATAAGAGACTCAGGTTAATGTAGCGCGTTAACGCCGTTAACGGCCCAGCACTAGTTTTTATGCTCCGTATAACAGCTGTTTTGTTGTTCGTATCACTGTTGGTCTTTATGTTGGTCACAATAATAGTTAACATTATTCTGTAAATGAAAAGCCAGATTTACATTTGTATACTGAAAACTTTCTGTAGAAGTACAAAGGTTAGAGTGACTTGATGCTGCACTCTAATGATGCAAGATGCACCAGAGGCACAGCAGCCAAAATTCTATGGAGTAGATAAGTTCCCGTGTTAGACAGTACAGTTATTGGATGGCAGCCAAAGCTACAGTGACATGTGGGTCAGTTGCATAGCAACGTATGGAAGGTCATGACACAGAATGCATGAAGAACACAAGGTTTGTAAATGGGCCTCTACCAGGTTTCATTTCACAAAGCCTATACAAAATGACAGCTGGTCATGAACTGGAAGCTTAGCTTTTCCCTTTCATGTCCATCCCAAAGCAGTTCATGACAAAGCAGACTGTATTCTTGTCTGGACTGGGAGGACAGGCATAAAATGAGAACTGACATAATCTTAGTTGTTTAGTCCAGATTATTTCTGAGAAACAGAGAGAAATTCACAAGAAATTCACAAGAAATTGCAAAAAGGTAAAACTATACTGTTAAATGAATAAGAAGCTTATTATAAACAGTTAAACAGATTTAGAATGGACAGTTAATAATGACAGCTTTCTGTGCAGTGGAAAAACTGCTGGTGTCTCGGCTTATGCCAATCCACCACGTGATGTAAGGTTAGTTTATATTTCAAGCAAAACCCCTTTCACCCATCTATGAATGTTACCAGCATATAGATTATAATCTCTGCCTCCAACCATGAAGAATGTGTATATTAAACATTTACAGGGCGCACAAGCAGAAAACAGACATAATATCTACAAAAGAGAATGGGTAGCCACATACATCTGTTAAAGCCATTTCTGCATCATGCATGGTCATGTGTTCTTCCATTACACTGTGGTCTGACAAAGTTCCCCGTAAGAACGTCATTTTTGCCAGTTTCTTGGTTTCAGTCCTTCAAGTATGTCGCTGACTCACTGGCACTGTATAAAGGGCCACATGCCAGGAAAGCCCTTTGCCCATTCAGGAGCTTATGCTAATCAGGCACTGGTGTCTTACTCTGGCCTATGGCTTTGCATGCTAAAACCCTTACTGCACACAGAAGCTCAGAACACCAGAGAACTGCCTTACGGGAAAGGGAGGCTTTCTTAAAATTCTCGTAATGCTGTTATGTATGAGCCTGCCTTTGTGCTACTAATTTGTCTTTGTCTCTGAGTTTTATTGCAAGAGCTTGGGTTCTGTTTATGTAGGAACAACTGGGTTATCAATAAAACCTTCACAGACATTACAAAATTGATTATTGTTGCCTCAATCCTGTTTGAATTCCTTGGAAAGTGGCATATCTGAAATTGTCACAAGGCTACTCCTTATTGAGAAGCAGTCAAGAAAGTCTGAGCCCATGTGTGAATTACTAGGAATAACGTAGCGTGAATCAGCGATCTACAATCACTTTTTCGTCTCTGTCACTTACAGTTCACTCACAGTTCACTCACAGTTCATCCAGCTTCTACTTTTTTATTTCAAACATTATCCGCCACTGACTTGCTGACATGGCAACTCTGATTGACAGAATGGCATAATGTCTGAAGATCCAGCGTTACTGAGCTGTGATGTAGCTTTTACTCAGTTTGAGGACTTTTTTTACATTAGAGTGACATCATAGGTTTTGTCTAAATATAGGACATGGTGGAGGTGACTCAAATCCATCCCTGAGGCATAAGCCACCCCCTACACTGTTCTACATTACATCTTAGTGCGAGCTATGAGTACTTTAAACACTTTCGAATTTAGTTATTCATAATATATCTCCTTATCACAAACATGTTTATGTAACCTTAAATAATATGAGCGAATGCCCAAAAATAAATACTTTAAATTAAAGGTGATTTTTGTAAACAAAAAACAAAAAACACATCAGAAATAGTTTTTGGTTTCATTGAATACTTTCCAAATGGCATGATGTGCATGATGAGCTTTTCTCACTTAGAAGCATTATTTTGGTTGTGTTATCACTTACAACCATGGCATCTCTCTATCCCTAACACGATTGCTATGAAGAGCTATCTGTTCCCATAAAGCAACATTTAGGGTTGATAGTCAGACAAAATATAGAACCCAAAATTATGTCTTCCTGTAAAACACTTCATGCACCTCATGCAGTTGACTGTCATTTTAATTATTGAGGATTAAACCCTCATGACATTAGATATTTGATAAGTAATTGTGCTTGGCTTGCTGTCCAGGACTTATACTATTACTGCCCCACATGTTCTAGCCATTTGCTAGAAAAAAATGGCAGTAAAAACAAATTACTGAATAATTACTGCCAGTAACAAGAAGGAGCCAAGGCAGTTTAAAGTACATATAATTACATACCATGTATATAAATATTTTGTAGAAGACATACCCTACAGCAACCTAAGTTTTGATTTCCTGTCTAGACTGTCTAGACGAGCCCACCCAAATATGGGTCTTTGGGTAATACTCCTAATGCTGTATTGTCCAACACTTGCAAGATGATTGAACTGATAGTTCCTCTTTATAAGAAAGACAATACAGTTCTCTGAAACACCCTGCCCTGTCTTAGCCCTGTGCCAGCCTGGTATCCCTTTTGTTTACCTTCCCCTTGAAAGTGTGCTTCTGTTTTAGTCTCCCTGCTCCACCTTCGCTCCACCCTTTGCTTCGCTTTGCATTGTTTGATCTATTTTCGACCAGTTTTTAGTTCTCTTTTCCCTTTGGTCATTTTCACACACGTGCATTGCCATGTGCTATTATTTCTATTGATTGTTATAAAACCAGTTTGCATGTGCCTCTATTCCTGCTTGTCCTTTGTCACATTCTTATTATTTACAGTAAATATTTGGTCACAATAAAAAAAATCCAGGGTAGCCTAGACATTTTTATTCTTTTTTCATGGCTGAAGGTGACATTTATTGGAATACATTATGTCTGCTAAAGACTCTTGGGAGAAAAAAGCATCCAAAGATGTTAACAGTTATAAATTGTGAAATGAGGTTGTTAAAGGCCCTTTTCCATTCAAAATCATTGCCAGGCTCAAACATTTTCTATAGGCCTCACTAAATCCTTTATAGTTGAAAGTCCCTAATCTCCACAGAAGATGTCACATGATGTGATTGTGGAGGATGTGAGGAGACATATCCTGTTGTGTTCAGTTGTCTTATTTTGGCTGGAACTGAAGCAGTATGCGGGCTAGGGGTTACTTATCAAGCAGCGCAATCAGGCTAGCTGTATACATCTGAATCTACCAGACTTGCCTCTTAGGTTTGTGAAATAATGTGGGGGGGTATAACAGTTCCTTCCAGCAGTGTGACTAGAAACCTGTTCCAACATCAAGTCCCAGAAAGGAAGCAGATGTCATACATTTCTCGAAAAAATGTACGCTTGGCTCACATTAGGAACTTGTAAACCACATATCAACCTCATATCAAGTCAGATATGGGCCACTTCTGGCAAAAAATTGGCCCACATATAAAAATATTCATAAGGGCCTGATGTCTCACAACAGATATGAATCACTTCTGGCAGAGCTACAGTAGTATGTTGGTCTTACTTTTGGTAATACATTTTTTAACGAAATTCATTTTCTTAACCAATCAAGCCTTGATGCTGGAAATACCACTAAATCTAACAGACTACAGTTTAATTCAAATTCAAAAGAAATGTCCAATGTCCAAATCCAGTCTCTTCATGTTTACATCAGAAATCTGTTCTTATGTGTAGGTATTATAAAAGCTATGTAATTTATTTTGTGATTTCAAAATAAAGCCAAAACATTTGGAATACACAAGAAAGTTTGTGAATTAGAGAGTAATGTTTTAAAGCAGTTTGCAAACAGAATGTAGTGTATAATCATTTGTTTTGCTTTTGTGTTCTTTACTTTTAGACATTGAAGGGAGAAAAGAAAGCCAGTTTAATTTTAGCCTGTCATAACACAAATCAGTGTTGCTGCAGCCTCTCCCGGAGTCAGATCAGCACATACCAGTGCTTCTCCTATTTTATTAAGGGCTGCGCCACTAGCAGTGATTATGAAAGGTGTAAACACTACCAATCAGCCAAATATAAACACCATAAGCCTAATATTGTATAGGTCCTCTTCCTGTAGGTCTTTAAAGCATGGACCTCTATAGGTGTGGACCTCCAAAGGACCTCTGAAGGTGTGTTATAGTATCTGGCACCAAGACATTAGCAGTGAGTCCTTTAAATCCTGTTGCAAGGTGGAGCCTCCATGGATCAGAATAGTTTGCCAGAACACTTGGAATCAGATCTGAGGAAGCTCTTTAACAATCCTTGTCATGTTCCTGAATAACTTATGCAAAGTGTCAGGGAGCATTATCCTGCTGAAAGAAGGTACGGGGGCATTTGGCTGAATCTCGAGCAACTTACAATCATTAGTTACAGGGATAGTCCCCCTAGAGCAGCGGTGTCAAACTCCAGTCCTGGAATGACAGAATCAGTGTTCTTCATTTCACTTACCAGTGTATTCATTTGATAATTGAACCTCTAACTGCTTTAGTAGCTGTTTTGGCCTCAGTCTTAGGGCAACAGTTCTAACTAACCAATCTAACTGTATCAGAACATGTGAATAAACAACACACGTTTCTCAAAACTCCATTCTTTCGGGTGTTCCGCTGCTCGAATCAATCCAATCCAATCTTTTCAAATCAGGTTTGTGAAACAAACAAGGCTGGAAGCAATTCAGTGCCATCTGATTCCTGTCACTTGCTTTTGTCAGCAGAAGCAGTGACATTCTTGCATGCAATTATCACAATTACGTGATGAAAATCTGTGCTCTGCTGACCTTACAGGCTTAAAGCTGGTGAACACAGAAGGCAGCCTCGCTTTGAAACCGTGGAGTCAAGCAGTTCCAGCGCACTGAGGCTTTTTATCGCAGAGCTGAGTACAGATGCCTGATAAGCAGAGAACACAGAGTTTACATTCCTTCCTCCCTTTCAGGTGAAGGTGTTCCTCAAGTCACAGAGCTCCTGAGGAGTGTTCTCAGGGCTGCTGTAGGCACTTGGCCACTCAGACAGACATTATACAAGAAGGGAAACTTTTTCAATGCATGCTTTTCCGACTCACTGCCTACTCAGAACACATAAACAACAGTCACAGCACTCAAACAGGGACAAAGGCCTGACCTCACAGTGAAAACTCTGAAACTGGAACGCTGTGGCTATATTATTATTATTTTGAGTGGAACTATGATCACAAACATTAAACTCTTTACTTGTTCCAAATAGGGTTCCAAGTTATATTTGGATCATCATTTTGATAGATGATAAAAATGTAGATTTAGAGACTGTAAAACTAAAAGGTCTTAGAATTCTTGCTTTACAGGTTTCTTAATACATCCTATATGATAATTTCATTTTAGAACATACATATATAAAATAATCTCATGGATTGTGTTTTGAGCCCATTGTAAACTCTCTGGAAAATGCACATTAGAGATCACACATTTTTAAAGAAAGTCTTTGGCCTTAGCCGTCTTTGGAGATTATTAAAAATGACAACAATTCAAAATTTGCAAATGGAAGCATTGATAAGTCTTATGTCACTGAGCTGTCACTTTTTACTGTAAGAAAGAAGCTTCTGGTTGGGAAAACTTAAGATTGCGTCAGAGGTTCAATTCTAACTAGGTTTTAAAACAGACTCATTGATTTTTCTTTCTCACGACATTCATAAACCACAAGCTCTTGCACTGAAAAAGAGTTTCGCAATGATTATGTGCAACAACATTCATTTAGTAATGCTCTTCTTACAAAGGTACCAAAAGAAAGGAATTCAAAAGAAATGCACCACAAAATGTGTTAACAATTCTGGCAATGCTTAACCAATAAGGAAAGGTTTTAGCAATAAATCTCTCCATAACCTCTGGGTAACTGAGTTCAATATTGTCTGTGTTTACTGGAACAGAGCCTGGATTCAAGAAGTGCTATGTTCTTAATAACAGGATCTTTACAGGATAAAAACAATAGATCACGGTGGTGTAAAGTGGCATTTGGCAGACACCCTTATCCAGAGCGACTTACAATCTGGTGCAGCACAGATAAAGTGTGTGAACAGAGGGGAGTTTACGTGTTTCTATGTGTTATGTGTTCCCAGGACTAATTTTTGTCTATTTGCAGGAGGAAGTTATATTTCTGCTCTTTTCACTATGCTCTCAGTTTGTGGTCGATCAAACCCACATTGCTGAGTGTGCTTCAACTGAGACTTTCTAACTCAGTGGGGACAAAACGTCTGTACCCAGCTGTGTCCACTCATGTGGTTCCATTTTGGAATTTGTGGACATGGAGGGTTTCACTTTGTCACTACATTTCTAACAATATTTACAAGCCCACATAAGGGACTGTGGAATGGTTATTTGATGATCAAAAGATTCCCATACCACCCAATCTACATAAAAAAAACACTATGCAAAAGTGTGTTTTGTTTGTAAAATGCTTTATAATATCAATTTAAGCCAGTCAAATCACTGCAATCATTTTTTAACCTACAAAAGTCTTGATTGACTTAACTAAAGTTCAAATGTCAAGTAAACAAAACACTAAGAGAGAGCTTTGTTCTCTTAACTTACTATTTGAAGTTCAGTGAACTTCCAGGGTCAAACGTGCTTAGATGCCTTTTTCAGTGCTGCAAATGTTTTATGATGATGAAAACTGATTAATGACTTTTGAGTTGCTTAGATGAACACAGGTTTGGCTCCATATTTCTATTTGATATCCCAGCTTTCACTTGGATTTGTTAAAGAATGATCACACAATTTTTTAAATGTCTGCTTAATTAAACAGAAACTGCTCCGAGCAGTTTGATGTAAAATGCCCTGTTCTGCAACTGAGACAGAACTGTTCTCATTGATGGTGATAAGATCAAATATCTGATGAGCAAACATCTCTAAAAGCTCCATAAATTGTATTAAATTAACTGACATCTAAAATATTAAATTAACTGGTTAAGAATATCTGTGGTGAACTGACAACTTGTCCAGGGTGTTTGTTTATTTTTTCTCTGTAACCACTGGGATAGTCCCCCCATTGCAAATGGGACGATAGTGTGTTATTATCATTACATATGCAAACTCATAAGACACATTTAGATGTTCTGCTCATTTTAAATGGTAAATAATAAATTAGATTACTTTATAGTAATAAATTGTAGGCATTGCATCACTATAAAGATTCTCTGCAATTAACCAATCCACTCTAAATGACTGCTTAATTCAAATTTTATATTCCAGCGCACACAGTTATTGGACGATAATTATCAATAATACTGGGCTTCCTTAAAGAGAGATATTAGAAAGGAAACTATAACATGTGCCCCTGTAGTGACTACGTTTTTGTTTACCCTGCCATGTGTTTGTCTGCTGTGCGAGTTGTTGTTTTTATATCAGTCTCCACCTTGTTTTATGTCCTGCCCCCTTGTTATTCACCTGTGTCTTGTGTCTGCCGCCCCCTGGCCGGATGGTCCGAGTGTCCTAGCCAGTGTACATACTTTCGTATTTCAGCTTGTCCTTGTGGATTTTCTGCTGTTGGCATCTTGTGGTTTTGTCTGTTTCTTAACTAGTGGGCTGTTTCTGTATTTATCTCCTATTTTGTCCCCTTGCTCCTGCTGACTGCTAGAGGCACCTCTGAGGTACCCTTGAGCAAGAGACCACACACTGCTCCCCAGGCGCTGTGTTGCTGGCTGCCCACTGCTTCACTTGGTGAATGGCTTAAATGCAGAGGAAGGATTTTGTGCTGTTCACACTGTGTGCTGTGGTGTGTTCATGTATGACAGAATGATCACTTCACTTCACTTTGTTAAAACCCTGTACAATTTATTGCTTCTGTGACTTTTTTGCTTGTTCGTTTAATTAAATGTGGACTTCCTATTTGCATCCTGCCAGAATCCCCTGACACTAACATTAAAATCACTATCCTGGTACCTATGGTATCTATAATTATTCTGTTATTTTTGTACACACAAAAAATGTATTCCTGGCCAGTAGTAGCTTTTCAATGTAATTTTCTCCAGTGACTCCAGCTGTATAAGGGGATTGATGCAAGGAGGTCAATTCAGTAGAACAAAATGAAAGCCTGCAGACGACAGAAGGAAACATAACTGCCTTGTCAGCCCTGAGGTTTTGGATGTCCACGTATCAACATGCATGTCATAGACCCTGAGCAAATGAGAGAAACAATGTAATTATTGTTTGTTTGTTTTACATGCTTCCTTCCCTCCACTGGCATCCACCCTGAAGCAAAGTATTAACACACAGGAATTCAGTCCTTGTCCTCCTCTCACTGGGACGTTAACCAAAACAAAGATGTTTGCCGGAATCTAAACTGAGCTGGTCCTTTAAACTTGACCACAGTATGAACAACCAATAGACTAATTCAGAGAGCAAAACACACAAAAGAGACAAAGCAGCCATTACTCAAATATCACAGTGTAAACATGCACCTTCTCAAACAAATTCTTCAAGCTTCGGTTGACAAAGGTTCCTGTATTTATTAACAATGATCTTGTGAGAGACAGACACTCCGATCAAAATAATAGAGCTTGAATACCTCATCGATAAATGTAAAATGCTCTTAACAGCACAATAGTTTTAAGCGGACATGTGGGAAACAGAGGGAGATGTTTGCATGCAGTTAGCAGTTTACTGTATGAATGACAGACTTGGCTCTGCTCACAACACTGAGTCATGAGAATATTTGCTAGAAAAACAAAAAGCCTGGACAGACTCACTGCCCCGGCTTTGCAAATAGTTGCTCACTGGTGTAGTGAGAGCACCTAATGACCTTTCAGTTTTCAGGCATACTGATCAGCCCCTGCTCCCAGCCCCCACACAGCAGGACACCTGGACAGGATAAATACAAACAGCTTGCAATACACACCCACAGTGTCTTGTATATTAACATAATATACATTGAAAAATTGAAATATGAAAAAGTAGTCCCAGACAGCATGCTAGTCTAGAAGAATTAATTTGGACTGGGAACATGACCTCATTTGCCACACCTTAAATTGATGGGCTGAATTGATCCCTAGACAGTGGAGTTAGGTGGGAGATATTTTCACAGGGGAAATTCTTTAGTAATGATTCTGAATGACTAAGTGAGAATCTGCTGAAGCAACACGTAGTTTTACCCCCGCTGTCCCTGACAGGCATGTTACAGCACGCTGTCCGGAGACGATGTGTTCTTGCTTGGGTTCACTGCAGACATGAAAGAATCCAGCATGGGGGGTTGAGATGCACCTTTTGAAAGAGAAGGCTTTATCTGATTAAGATTACTGTAAAAGAGACTACTCTTTACGCTGCATTCAGCATTTACCGCTCAAGGATCCTTTCGATTCCTCACTGGAGATTGGTGTGCTTTCAGAAAAGGTGGAAACATCAAACTGAACTCAATTAAAAAAGTTACAAAAGCTTTTTTTACAGTCATAAGTCTTAAGTCTTGATATAAAACCTTCTCAGAATTATGAAACGCTTTTTTAGAATGATCTTTTCTGTCTCACACCAAGTTATTATTTAGAGCACATTATTAGCACTGAATATGTTAGCACTGAATTGTTAGACAGTAAATCATAATAATTTGATACAAAATTATAGGTGTGTAATATGTTTCATTCAACATGATGGAAACACTTCCATAGCACCCATCCTAAATAAGTGTGGGTGAATCTTGTCCAGCCCTGTCCTATTTCCATTCTGCCTTGTCTAGTGTGGTTCACTTGGTATCTAGTGTATTTGTTGCCCATCTTGTTTGCTTCTCATTGTTTGTTTCATCTGTGTAAACAGTGTTGTTTATTCATAGCCTCCATCTACACCTTTGCTTATATCTGCCTTCTTTGTTTTCTCCCATTCTGTGTTTTGTTGTTTGTCTAAATTAGATCTAACCTATGGAAAACTGTCTTGCAACTTGCATACTTCCAAGACTCAGAAATACTTTATTTTTATGTCCTGGAAGCCATTTTTTTCTACTGCTCTCTAGAGACCTCACTGTTCTCATCATGAACCATCCTTACACATTCGGGCATTTTTAGAAATGTAGTTTCTGGGTGGTCATGTGTTTTTTGCAGTGTCTTTAAAAATGTCTGACCGAAATGGATAAACCCCAGCATTCTCAGAGCAATTAACAACAAAAAAACCTAAAACAAATTGTGTAACGATGTGTTGTCTGTTGTCCTGTATTCACATGCTCATGGCAGCTCTCTTGGGTGAACACAATTTCTCACGTATTAAAGAAGTGAGACTAGAACCCCCACATGCAGAATCAACAAATCAAATCAGGCCAACCTCTTTTTCCTAGCTCCTCGTTTCAAGTGGCCTTTTGCTTGTTTCCTTTTTGTTCTCCTTTTTTCCCTCTAAGTGGTGGCAGATGTTTGCCATGCATCTGTCTTGTAGTCTGTCCCCCAGATGTTACACAACACAGCCAGAGCTAGTGGTCCTGGGTCCATTAATGTCCACAGTAACTCACCAAACAACTCTTACGGTCATGCAGAAAGCTACAAACACTTGTAATGAGCACATGTTCTTTTTGTCCTATTCACTCTTTGTCCATAGACGTAGACATTACATTTGCTCAACTATCGCATTTAAATGTTCATACTTGCTAATAAGTAGAATGTGGCCCCCAAGGAATAGGTTTTAGTCGTGTTTTGAGAGTGAAACACGAGTCATTTTAAGGCTATAATCAAGCCCACCACTCAAGGGTGATTTAAAGGATGGATCACAAGCACGTAGCTCAAATAAGGAAACCAAGGATCTCTCCAATACTAACAACTCCATATGCGTTTATAGACTGTATGCTGTTTTGTGTGGTTAAGTGCTCAGCATAAGCTCTTAATGTCTGAATTGTTTGATGTCCTTGATTGTTTGATCCCAAAAGACTTCTTGTATGACCTGTTCGTGGTCACAGATTTTGTGTATTTTGTGCTTTTTACAAACGTATTGTCTAGACTGTTACGTCAGATGTTGCAATTTATTGGAATTTTATTGACAAGCAAGTACCAGGAGATCTACTGTGATTATAGTTTTATCGTGGTGCATTAAATCTCCCGTCTGGTGGGGCTCAGGTGCTGAATCATTGTTACATGAACAAAATAAATCAATTTTTTATTTGCAGTTAACCTCAAGTCAAAAGGGACCTTTACTTTGTTACTCCATGTCCCTGGTCAAGTTAAGCAAAATTCATTGTTCCATTTCAAAAAATAATCTAGTCTTATTTGTTATGTCACCATACAGACAGGGTCAATACCTTTAATCAATAATATCATGTTTAATTTCTGCCGCCAACCACCGCTACCTACAACCAACTGATAATGGTATGATTGATGAGAGATCCTCCCTCATACCATATTTCATTCATCAATATGTCTTGGTACAGAACTAAAGCATGTTACTTTTCTCAAATTCACACTGAATTTAAACTTTCCCTTTAATTGCTCTGAAAACTCATGATTGTTTATAGTAACGGTGCTTACATTACAAGTACGCGTAAGTACTTGACAAAACTAGAGGCAGCCAGAGAAGGCAGGTGATTCCAAATGAAAGAAGGTGAATAATTCATTGAACTCCTCAGGGACTGCTTAGGGAGAACACTCTAATTCATTGTAAAAGTATGAGACCAGTGGCAATTTCTGTTCACTGGTTGAATCACAATGGGTTTGACAATTTTTTTTTCATCCACAAACTTATTAGGAAAGTAATGACTTTGGTGTGGTGAGACTAGGAAGAAAGAAAGAAAGAAAGAAAGAGATGAAGGAAGGAAATACAAAGAAAGAGGAAATGAAACACAAAACACAAAATTAAACATAGAGAAATAAAGATAAATTAAAAAGGGAAGAAAGAGGAAAAAGGATGAAGAGAAGGAAATGCAGTTTGCCTTCATTTTCCATTAAAAACCCACTTGCTGAGGAGGGGAAAGTCCTGAAATGCTGTAAAAACAGAAACACACTGTATTTCTGGGAAAACTGAAATGCTGTGTGTGATCTGTAGTCTAAAGGTTAGTGCTCAGCGCTCTCCTGGGGTGTGCAGTTGTTCCAAATCTTGATGACAGCTGTGAAGGTCCTGCTTCCATACCACTGTACCAAAAACCACCATCAGTGATGTTAACTAAGTTAAGAAGACACTCTACATGTTGTGCATGCTGTACTGCCAGAACTGTTTTATTATCACAAATTGCTTTACTGAAGTGTCATCAGACTAGTATGCGACTGGATGCCTTGTTAATTCCAGATGGTGACAGACTGATTAGCTCATATTGTTGTGGAATGCCCTCTGAGCCTGTATGCATTTATGGAGCTAGATGGAAGCTTTGAAGGAGAAACCATAGCTTCAGAGTCGAGCTCAATACTGTCCATACTGGTGGACAGTGCTGTTCTTTCCTCTCCAGAGAGAGGTTTGTTTTCCTGATCTGGCCACTGGCTCAACCCCTGAAAATGTTCTCAGCTGGACAACTTCAAGAAAAAAGACAGACACACAGCTAAGACAGATCATTATTAGTTTGAGTGCTCAGGCCCCTGATTAAATGAGCTCCATATTACACTTCCTTCCTACTATATGATCCTCTGTATTTCCCAATGTGCTTTCAGATGGTGGAGGAGACCATTATTTATTTGATGTTTGAGAAGTTATCAAATAAATTAGTATTTGGTTGTAAGCTTACTTCCAATAACTTAACATTCCACAGATGCCGTGTCCATTATGCTAATCCTTGTCAGAGGAGAAGCCAGATATAGTCTCACATAGTCCAGTTCTCACACTTAAATCATTCTCTTTGTTTAGCTCTTTCTCACACCACATCAAAAAAAGGCTCCCTACACCCACTTGAGCCTGTCCCAGGGTTGTAAGCATTTCAATGTCATATACAGACGGAACATTCATCTCTTAGAAATCTTTAGACCAGGAAGTTGACTCAGAAGGAGAAAAAAGGCATGTATAGTTGAACTCCCATAGCGACTCCCCTTTAGCCCAGTGACAGTGCCACAGCTGACACCAAACGGTGGACTATACAAGAGAGAGAGTTTCCTTTATCAGCAAAAGTGACATGAAAACTGATGACATGCTGGCATAGCCAGTACATTCCAGAGGCCTCTCAGGCTGAGGTGGTGAGAGAAGGCTTACCATGTGGAGACACAGGGCCAAACTCCGGAAAAGACTTAATCAAGGCTACTTTCGAGGATGCTGACAAAGCACAGCGGTGTGGTTCTAGTCGCTTAAAAACAATCCAAACATATTACATACTCAAGGGAGTCTGGGTAGACTTTATTTCACGGGTGCAATTAAATATAATCTCAGACATTAAGCCAAGTTTTAAGTTTCGAGTTTCAGGTTTATTGTCATGTACAGATAACAATGCTTCCTCATGAACAGTAATGAAATTCTTGGACTCAAAGCTCCCTCAAGTTTGCACAGTAAAAAAGGACATATATAAAAATGACCTCAAGTGGAAGAAAATACAAGCAGTAAAATGGTGACAGTATTCTGGTAGTAAAATAAAACGGTAAAATAATAGGGTGCATAGTAGACAATGTTTGTGTGTAGTAGTGTGTGTGTGTGTGTGTGTGTGTGTATTCATGCTTGTGTACAGAGGGTAAGTTTAAAGTGACTGTGGTTTTAAAGTGAAGGAGGAACAGCTATCAAGGAACTGAATAAAGTAAAGTGTCCCCATAAAGCCAAGCATGAACACACCACAGCACACAGTGTGAACTTCTTTCTCTGCATTTAATTGATTTTCCTACAATCACCCCTCGGTGGGGGCACCCGGGGTGCAGTGTGTGTGACTGTTCATGACAATTGCTCTTGTGTTGCACCATGGTCCTAGAGGAGCGTTGTTTCATTTTTACTATGTACTGTGTATATGGTAGAAATTACAATGAAAATCTACTTGACTTGACTTGACTAACCACTCAGCCACTAGCCGCCCCACTTAAGGAACAATGTGCAATTTTGCAAGTCATCCTTGTGCATCTTCTCTGTATCATTCCAGATTTGGTATATGTGCTTTGGTATATATATAGAATAGTAAGATTGTGTATGTCATCCTACAATTAAAATATAAAATTTACCACAAAGGGTGAGATGATGCTACAGAAGAGCCACTTATGGCTTCCTAAAGAACCTTCTCTGTTTGTTTGAAGTTTTTGAGGGTGAAGAACCTCCTGAATGTAAATGTAAACCATTAGATACACTCTGGAATTGTCCCAGTAACATACACACATAGCGACTGTCATCACTAAGAAGTTCTTGAAGAACCCAGTTTGAGATATGTGATAAAAAGGTTGTATATCAGTTTAAGGCTTCTTCATACCCACATTTTACATGAATGGTTCTCTCTAAGGAAGGCTTTTTAGAGAAGCAAATGTGATTCTTCTATGGCATCGCTCCAAAGAACTGATTGTTTATACATTTAGCTGTATAAATTAAACAGTATCCATAGTCATGTTCATATGCTAAGATATATGTGATGAAGAAACACTTTTAATTGCAGTGTAAAAATACATTTGACATCTTATTCCCCATGGCTATCACATTCCTTTCTGAAGGATTTTGATAACAGCATCCTGTTTATCACTCTGAATCCACAATACCTCATCCCTCCAACATCATTCACATAGAATAACATAAGCTGAATAGTGGACTGTATGTTTTTTATCAGTCCCTGCATGAGCTCCTTTTCTCTAGTTAATTTTACAGCTATTTTTTGCCAAAGAGAAAGCAAATGCTAAATATCCTTATTGTGAGACTATCAAAATATGAAATACAACTATGCCATGTGTCAAAATAAAATTGGGTATTTTATGTTAAAATTCAAAACATACATCACACTTATAGACTTGTGAGTCGTGCTTCTACAAAAGTCAGTGTTGGATGGGTTGCCAGCCTGCTGTTTAATGACGCTGCAGCACAATGTTGTTAAAGTAAAGTAAGGTGGCCCCTAGTCTCAGCCTCAGACGTCACGCCCACAGAACGTTGGCTAAACGTCTGATGCATATGGTACACTTAACTGGAA